>JAKEYF010000138.1:0-148331 GCA_021527775.1 Lactarius sanguifluus | reverse complement strand
TAAGTGCACCAGGAAGCTGATATAACTTGACCTGTCAATGACGAATATTCTGTACGACATGGGTGCTTAATTAGCACATTCACGTGGGAAACCGATAGGCTTACACATGAAAGGTTTGTTGCACCACAGCGGGATTCTTGCACGAAAACACATGTCCGTCATCGGATATGTAACCAACTCCGTCCGTAGGATCGTCTGTACTCTTCGGGTGATGAAACATTAGTAGTGTGCAGTACGAGGGCTGCGGTTGCCCATGCGCCGTCTCACTGGCAGTCACCAAGTGTTCGGACCCTATTTGAAAGACGAGTAAGGAGCGAACGAGTGCCAATGAACAGGGTTTCTGGCATACCCGAGCACATGGCGTCGCTACGAAATACGATTAGTAACTCTGCAGAACGGACGTGTCAATCACACACCATTTACCAAAGTTGACCCGCTCGTCACGAGTGTAAGGATCTAGTAGTTGTAAGTGTTAGCACGAATCTTGCAGGAAATGTGGACTCGTGACCTTTGAAACCTGGTGTTGAAGGCGACGAATTAGGTTAGAATAAATTTTGAGAAACGCGGCGTGTAACGAACCCGTCCTACGCCAGTAAAGGCTGTGAACGACGGCATCCTTAGGTTGTCCGGATCAGGAAGTATTCTGTCGTTAATATGCTGTATCCCAACACTATCGCAAGGTCCGTTTTGGTCGGCGCGGCAGTAGTCAATATGGACGTGTCTGCCCATTGACGAACAAACGAGGTTGCACATCATTGGTGCACCCTCGTCGCTAGAGGAGAATTTGCGACCTCCCAGTTCAAGACTTGCGCCATCAGGGCCATCGACCGCCCAATGGGTCTCGGTCATGGACCCGTGACTTGTTTCGTGTTCCTGTTGGGTATGACCTTGGTAATAAGAAAAAGAAAAGGTGTGAGTTAATTTCTATGGCTTATGAGCCGGATCCTTACCCAGTGGTAAAGTACAAAAGTAGCCGCAGTTCTTACAGCTGAGTGGTGTCGTCAAGCGCATCACCACAGAGTACGCCGCGAAAACACGAACCGCATTTCGCAGAAATGGAATGGTTGACTCTCTTTGCTGTGTATATGTCCACCCTCATGCGACAGCAAACCCGGTGGAATGGCCAGGACACACTGCATCCGTTTTGCAACTGCGGTGTAAGAGGTCAATGCAGATCCACGCGTCCTGTTGCACCAGAACGAACCTTGCGTATACTGATTGGCAAATTGTTTCAGATCAGACGTGTATCGGAAAAATATCTTCCGTACCTTGGTGTACTGGAATGTCTCGTGTCTGCCAGTAAAAGTAGCTTCGATGGACTGGGGCGACGTGTCAATTTGGCAAATCCCGGGGGCCGCACATGGCTCCGCACACGAATGTGCTTCTCTGGTTGAACGAAATATGACATCAGTCACTCGTCTGAAGCGGGAAGTTAGTAGAAACATACTGACCCACACAAGTGATGCGCGCCGGGAGTAAGCCCGTGGAGGTGCGGTGATCACAAAGTCGCTTGCAGAGCTCACACGTCGCTGGGCAGAGCCTCAGATCGCAGGAATGTGAGTCGTGCTCTTGGTCGCTATAGAAGGTCCAATTGGTCGGAAACCGAACAAAGTCGGAGATGACACATACCTAGGAATACTGCAGCTTCCCGGACAGATGAGCGTCTTCCCGCCCGGTAATTCTACGTTTCTGAGGGCACAAGGCTGACGAAAATGACATATCCATGAGCGAACACATACCCGCCAAAGCAGGTAGAATCTTACTTCGCCACACATATGTACAAGTGCGGAACACATATGGTCGTCTTCTTCGGCATGTCCCACAACCTGACAATGCATAAGCTCGAGCTGAAACTGAGTCGCATCTGCCCACCTTGGTGCAATCTTGTAGACAGCCTCGCTCTTCCCAATAATTTACAAGGGTCGCCACACAGGTGAGCGTTGACGATACAGCTGCACGTTGATGAGAAGTAGAAGCATCAGAGCAATCGCTCCACGTACACGTGCTTTCCCGGATGTCCGGCGCTACGCTGTCGTGAGCCGAGAACAATCAAAGCGGACAGTGAACGTACACTGAACCACAGAGCTTCTCAGAATCGTCACAAAATTCACAGTCACGTATACACTTATGGGTGGTTTGACAGCTATGGTCGCCCCTCATGTAGTCGACTACGAATGCAGAAGAGATGGCATGACGCGCATTGAGCTCTGCAAAGTTGGACATTAGCCGTCATCTCGATGACCATTCTGTCGAAACTTCTGCGTAGATCCTCAATGGCAGCATGACCACCTTCGAACCTCTCCAAATTTGAGTCCAACCAACGTTTGACGTGGTTAACGCGCAGGTCAACCAGCCAACCTAGGTGAGATGTGAGTTCTCCCACCCATTCCGAGTCAGGCATAAGCTGTCGGGGTGTTCCAGGGTCCTGTGACTCCAATAGAGCAGCGAGATACATTTCAATCTCGTCTGATGGGGGTTGCTCGCGGTCAAAAATAGCGAAGCGTGCCTCCGTGTCATCGCACTCCACAGTCAGGTCGGAATCAAAGTTCTGCGGAGTATATCAGATATGCCGTTTACAACCCAGAGAATAAATACTAACCTTGAGGGGCTCGGGCTCAGGATCAATCTCGGAATACCCCATAGCTAGCGCGATCGGAAGGAGCGCGGCGAGCGATTTGGCACGATGCTCTGCCATGGTATCTGTTGGAAGTGTGAATAAGATGGGCAGATAAAGGCGAAGCGACGACGAACGGGAAAGCGCTCCCCAGTCATTGGCCTACGAGTACGCGTCATGAGCCTCAGCCTTGGACAAAAGAAGCGGGAGCGTACCTTTAACTTCGCCATGAGGGTCTTGATCGTGTAAAGGAATTCCCCCGCAGCCGGTGAGAGATTTTCTGTAAGTCGAGCCGCTTTTTAAGTGTCGCGAACAACTTGTAGAAATTTCTTGACTCGATCACAGGCCTGGAATGATGTCTAATTTACCTACCGTGGAGGCGAGAGATGAAGTTGGCGTCTTGCTCTTGCTGAACGATCTGCGGGAATTGAGAGAAAACCTAAAACAGCGACTTAACCTAGTTTGAACGCGTGGATAACACGAAACCATTACTCGCGGGTGATCTCAACCGTATCAGCCTCCACAACATCCTACAAGAGACGTCAAATGACGTGACGGCGGTTGTCTCCAAATACTCACCTTGATAATTATGACAAGCGTTGACTGGAAGAGGGTTGGGTTGACCGCAGGATCCAAGACAGACGCGCTGGATTGGAAGGACTGAAACAGTCCGCTGATATCTCGGCTAAATGCAAAATTATTGCGGAAGAGGACCTACGGATGGTCAGCAAAGTGAGTCTCGGTTACAATGTGATCTGCCTACGAGATTCGATATCGCAGTATTGAATAAGACAAGGAGTGTATCCTCTTGAGGAGACCGTTCAATGCTGTCAACTCCTGCAAGGGAGATCAGTCGACGTGAGTTATATTCGAAGCTATCGAGATAACCTTCAAATCCAGCGCCACGATGAGCGCCTCATCGGTCGGCGTCACAGACATCCATACTCCCTCTGTTAACATATTTCAGCCAATATTCACGCCATAATCCGCGATACCATACCTGTCGTTCGCATCGCACTCCCAGCAAATGACGTATCCACAAGATGATTCAACGAAAAACTCTTTCCTACGGATTGTTGGCCCATCGACGATACAACTTTGACGGGCTGAGGAAAACCGACGTCGTTGAGTGCGTGGAACAGATAACAACTCGAAGTCATACCTTTAAGGCCAAGTACGACTGGAAGATAGACTCATACCAACCAAACGATAGTTTGTCCACTATTTGGTTGACCTCCGCACCGAGCAGCGATCTTTCCAGTTCCGCAGATAGAACCCCATTCGCTAAAGGAACAAATCTGTTTTCGCGACAAACAGCGATATGGATAGGAATGAGGCAAAGAAGATCGACGAGCCACTCCCCGACGCGATAGCGGGACACGTCCCAGTCCGAAGCCGAGAGCACGTTGTCCCAGAATGGCTCATATTGCGCCGCAGAGACCTTGATCCCACTCAACTCGTCTCCGGTGGGCTTTCTCGTCGTCTTTTCGAACGTTTGAACGAGATCGGAGAAGTACGACGCGAAAGGTCGTGTGTCATTTTCGGTGATGAACGTCAGTGTCTTCTGCTGCCGTTCGCTGAGTGACGTAATAGTGCGGCGCTTCACAGCTGGGAGAACGGGGAAGCGTGTCCAGACCTCGGCGTGACAGTCGAGTAAACTGTTGTGCTGGGTGGGACGCGTGTTAGGGGTATGTTTGTGTCCCTTCTCCTTGAACATAAACTCTGTGACCTTCTTTGTGATATCAATGGCGACGGACTTCACGGCTTGCGCATTGATGTCAAGACCAAGGAAAAAGACACGTCCTCGGCTGACCATCGATGTCAAGACTGCGCCTTCAAGGGGAAAGTCGGGAATATCTAATGCAGTTCCCTCATTCGAGCCAAACGTCTCCAAATGATACGCGGTGAACGATGGCCCCGAATCGTGAGTATGAAGAATGAGGAGGCAGGACCCATCCGGTGATGTGTATACGGCATTGGGGAGAGTCTGTAGTTGCATGGACGCCGGTCTAGCAGTCATTGTTGAGCAGGGAACGGCCAACCAGACTTAAGAAACAAACCTGAATTGCAACGTAACGAAGGAAAAGATCCGAACTCGAGCGATGGAATCCACCAGCGCGACCTCCTCGCTTCCGCAAACAAACGACATCTTCAGAATCGAAATGTCTGCTTGGCTATACCAGGGAGCTAGATCGATGGCGCTTCCCTGCCCCTGAAGCGTCCTGAAAGTCTCGTCGAAGACGAACATGTGGAGCTGCAACTGGATATGCATCAGATCAGTAACGTCGAAGACAGCTAACAGCGATACGGTACCTTTGTTGATGCGCACACGGCCAATGTTCGCTTTGTCTCGTCAAAGGCAAACAGGACACCCCGTCCTAGCTTATCACGGTTGAGACTTTTAATTGGCTTGCCCCGTTGAATAGCCATATCTAACACTGGCAGACGGTCGAGATAGACGAGAAATTTATCCCGGCTGGCAAGAACAAGGAGGATTTTTTCGTTTTCGAGGAGCTGATAAAAGCTGAGAAAGTACAATAAGACGAAGAAATGTTAAAATGAACGAAGACCCTCACCTGGGTTCCATCAAGGTTGAGAGACGGAAAGATGAAGAGAGGCGATCGTTGATAGTAGGAGTCGGGACATGTTTTGGATCAAGCTGCATATTGTGCCTATCATCGCTTGTCAAGTCCATAGGGTGGACCCGTAACTCAATCTGGGGCACTTGATGCAGTTTGGGCATCTCCCAACGGCCCGTGACTCTATAGTCTAGTCCTACAGCACGTTAGCTTGTGATTTCCGTGAACCTACGACAAACTATAGACTCACCCGACGCACGACGCCTCTCCCTCCACATTTCAATGCGATCGAGGAAAATAGTGCTGCGAATAATTAGCTTAACTCGATAAAATAAAAATAAAATGAAACTTACGAGTTTTGGCCCTTAACCGACTCTTTATTTATTTCACGAACGAATTCCACGAGAGCACCCTTAAGTTCTTCCCTTTCCTCATTCTCTACTTGGAGCTGAACTTCTCTTCCACGGAGGTCCTGCTGCATTGCCTGAACAGCATGCGTTATCTTTTTACTTCGGCGTCGATCGACGACGACAGCTCTGTTTGCGCAAGAGCCTTGGCGCTCTGAGCTGCAAGTCGCAAATCTTCGTCATTGATGCTCTCGAGGTGTTGGAGAAATTCCGAGTCGGAGAATTGGGCTGCGGTTTTCTTCATGTCATTTTTGAATGCTTCCGCCCCGCTTGAATCAGGCCAGAACGAGGAAATAAAGCGAACAACCACGTTGGACCTCTTCTGAATAATTTGGAACGCTTGCTGAAAATCACGTCCATAGACAAGAGCCTGGACCAACGCTGATCGTGATTCTCGTCCCAGGTGTTTGTGTTCACTTTGAAGCTGCCACAGCGAGATCAAGCCCAACTTCAGAGCCTTGAATTCCCGGCCCTTTCTCGGCACATCGTCGAACCTAGCATCCTTGATACATTTCTCGAAGATGGTCTCGAACGTAGGGTATTGCGCGCGAATATCGGGAAGCCGCACTGAATCTAGCAAGAGTAATGAGCCGCTACGTGAAAACCACCTGGCAAGGTCCCTACTTTCGACCTCCAAGCTTGCGCCGCGGATTTGCGTGGGCAAGAGCCCATCGCGACCCAGTGATCTGCATCAGGTGAATGTTCTCTTCATTTGATAAGGCGTGATTGAGTACGACATACGGAAACAAGTTGATCACGTGGTCTACGACTTCTTCACGAAGCGCGCGTTGCAAGGAGTCTTCAGTGTTGGCAATGTCGCGAGCAATGGCATTTTTCCTCTTCGTCTTTTCTTGCATAAATTGGTCACGGATATACTGCCTTGAAGAAAGCCACTCGTTGCATTGTTCTGGATGGAGACCTCCTAGCCCTACATCGACCAAAGTCTGCATCGAATTCTCATCTAGGTCTTCTGACAGAACGAGCGCGTTGCTGTTCCTGTAAGAGTGTGAACGCAGTGAGTTAAGGGGATTCGGCTTGGGAACATACAGCATCGCTGACAGCCCAACCCGGCTATATGATCGTTGGTTGAACGTTTCGATTTTAATCCGAGGAGGGATATAAATGGCCGTCAAAAGACCTTGCACAGTTTTCTCCGGGAATTAGCCGAGGAATGAAGAGGGAGGGATCGACCTGGCAGTCGAGAGGAGCTTCATTACACACAATAGCGCGCGAATTCGTCTGTGCAGTGTCAGAGACCGACCAAAGAACATGAAAGGTCGGCGTCACCTGGAATCCAGGACGTGAAACCGCACTCTCCTCTTGTTCGTTTGTCTTTGTGACCTCAAACGTAAATAATCTTTCCGAATCGCCGGCATCCATATCTATAGATATGCTGTCTCTGTCCTCATCATTCCAGACTATTGATGCCGAGTGATCCGCGGATATCAGTGCGACTACCTGATCACACATTTTCGTGAGATATCTGCCAAACAGACGATTAAATTTGAGAGAAAGTCAGAAGTCAGAATGTGTTTACCGCATAAATGTAACTCTGTTGCGGCACACAGAAGATGTTGCGGAGTCATCCCAGGTCGAATCTTGGGGCCAATAGATGACGTAGTGATGCTCATCTGCTGGGCCGGCTGCACTAGCTGTCACGATATATAGACCGGAGGAGAGCGTCCGCTGGGAGCCACAGACATCACTTGGTGCGAGCAATAAGCGAGCCCTGAGGGAAAATATAGGCAACACGATCCATGGGAACAAAAACCACACACAAGTTTTCATCAACTGCGCCGATAGACAGCAACAGGCGCACAATCTCATCCTTACATCCATATATCCCTAAGGGTTTGATCGAAAGTCGGTCAAGAATCTTGAAATCGACTTTAGTAATGGTCGCATAAGCTCCAGGGGATATCGCGTTAATGAAGCGCCGAAGTGAGTCTTGCGCAATAATCACTTTATCAACTGTGCTACCAAATTAGCGCCTCGAAACTGACGAGGCTGTCCCGTAGAGAACGTGAGGTCCCTTACCATATCCGTTGTTCCCAGATTCGCTGATGAGATCCATGAGACGGTACATGCCTTCAACTTCATCGGCTAAGTCCACAGGAATTGGTGCAAGCTCATCATCATTCCTATCTTGGATTTGAGAGGCGTCCAGTAGCCCCCAAGTTATGTTCATCATCAATATTAGATGGTGAAGTATGCGGGTCTGTAGTGCCTTAAATTTTTGACCGGCACACCACAGCCTTGCAAAACACATACCAATGCCGCGCGTTTCCGTCGCGTTTGAGGCGTGCACATCGACTATAGCATGGTAAAATGAGCAACAGTTGATCAGATCACGACCACTGCACGTCGAGCCAGATGAGACGCGACGCGACTGACCAGTAGTTCCTGAAGTCTGACGAGTCGTATCTGTAGGCGGGAAATCCTCTGGGGAAATGTTAGGCAGGGCGAATGACGCGTCTGAATCCATGAAGGGAGTAAAGTTGAGAAGGAGGAAGGAGAGAAGGAGGAAATGCCACTGGCAAGTCGGTGCAATTTGAAGGGTCTTTCACTTGGTCTTTCACGATCGGTTTTCCAAGTCCGCTCATGAAATCACACTCGCTACGGCGGCAACATGACACCGGCAATGTGACTAGGAGATGTTGGGCTACCGCGAGCCTGGGTGAGCCCAGGCCCGCCAACCGTATGTGCAAAGGTAAGACGGCGTGCGTCATTACTTTGGCCTATCCGAGTCAAAGTCAATGGCGCAGCGAAGCCTACCGGCGCCTGGTTGCCTTTTCAAGTTGGGTTATCATAGATCTTATCAACCTCAGCTACGTAACTTATCTGTCACCAAATCCTTTCAAAAGCCAGTACCTCCCGGCCTTCTCGAGTTGTACACTTCGAGTACTGGCGAGTTCGATACTCCCGGGAAATTTATGTTCCTTGACTCCTCGACTTCGGCAGGACGCTTAGAGCCTGTAATAAGAATCGCTGAATCACGATGTTACATAATGACTTGCATCTTATCGTTCTTAACCCCAGGATGCATCCGAATCCTAGCGAAGGCCACGTGCTCCGAGAAGGACGAGTGAGTCGGAGCAAGAACTCATCTAGCCAACATCAGACGAAGGACGAACGTAAAAGGACCATATGTTTGTCTTCTGTAGTACAATTTGTCTAAGATCGTATAAGTCATTGAGCATCGAATCCGACCTGCTCTTTTTCGTAGATTTACTGTTCATCATGTTTTCTCGTGCTCTTCGGGAGCTGCACAGCGACGCCGAGCGCAACCCACACAAGGCCGAGCAGCACCACATATGCAAAGTTTCCGCCCAAGATATTGTTGTTCAGTGAGAATGCAAATAGCGACGCGGCAGCAGCTGGTCCGACCGTGCGCTGAACCGAGACCACCGTCTGCGCGATTCCATTCGTAGCGCCGAGAGACCGTTTGGGGGCAGCGGAGGATAAGTACATAAATATTGCGCCTGACCGATCCGCACCACTTCAGTGACCGCGCACAATGTAAGGTTCTAGGCGACTTACTGAATCCCATGTCAGAGAGAGATGATCCCAAGAAATGCAGCACGAGGAGCAGCCCTACTGCAGGGTTCATGCCGCGACTGGAATGGCGTAGCACCAGGTTCTCGATTGGGAACATCATATACACTGGGAAAAAAAAGATGATGCTGGCGATAAAGACGCGTCGCGGGCCGAAGCGTCCGACGACGCGCGGGAAGGCAACGAACTGAAAGGTGCCGTTCATGAACCCATATACTGCCATCCACGAACCAATAGACGCAGGACTCATGCCAAGCCCGCCAAACTCGACCGACGTTGACCAGACAAGCGGTATAAGAGCTCCACCTGACATATTGAGCAGCGCAATCATGCCGTAATTCGCAACTGATACCACGACTGGTCTCGTTAGCAAGGCGCGTAATGGTTGAGGCTCCTCTGCATCCTTCGCAGGTCCATCCAATATTTCTCCCTCTCCCACACGGGGAAGGTCCGAGTTGACCACAGTGTTGGGCTTCATGATGGGGTCGATATTCACAGTCTAGGCGAACATGTAAGCACAGCACTCCTTAACGAGTTGAGAGCCAACCTCCTTCAAGAAAACCGCAGCCAGAGTAAATGACAGGAGAGAATATGCGGCGGTGGCGAGACATGGCAGGAAGTATGGGTATTCGCCCCAGAAAGGATGTGAGAAGGCATTGGGCCAATGATCTTGTGGCCGCGATAGCACACCACCAATAAAGGGCCTAGAGTCCGGATATTAGCGACAGAACAAATAGAAGATGCGATATACCGAACCCTATGGTGCCACCGACACACCAAGTTACTGGTAGTAATGAAAAGCCTCGTGCCATGTTCGTTTCGTCAGTGAGCTCCGCCATCATGCTCTTCATGACACCAATGTTCCCATTAAGCATACCGTGCAAACAACGGCTAGGCTCATTCAGTTAAAGTGAACTATTCTCAGGATCTGAGCGGAACGCACCTGAGTACAAGAGCCCAGAAAGAACGGGAGAGGCCAAAAAGGAGGCTCGAGACAATGGTACCAAGAAGGCCGCATAGGAGTACAGGCTTGCGACCTACGTAGTCAGAAAGGCGACTCCATTGGAGCACAGTAATTGCTTCAGCAGCAAAATACAAAGACACCTATAGATAGCGTCAGTGCTACGGAAGATCGGGGAATAGATAAGACATACTATAAGTCCTGCGTAGTACCCGACTTTTCTTTCGTCGCCACCAACGACAGGAAGTTCCCTGACGAGCTGGGGCAGACGTTACCGATGGCCCATGTGTGTGGGAATTGAAGGGCGTACCTGGTTTATGTAGGGGCTGATCGAGAGAGACGTGATGGGCTCGGCGAGCTGTAACAAGAGCAAGACGACGATCTGGGTAATTGGAAGAGGCGTTGCCTTTCGTGGTGCATTTCCATCACGTAGAAGAGGTGTTTCTTCATCGGGAGTACCTCGAAACTTCGTGTGGGGCATTGTCATTGGAGTGCGGGTTCCAATGAGACACCACCGCCAGCACGATGAAAATTTATAGATAACAGTGATGAAATGCAAGCTGGCATGGTGGCGATTTCCGGGGCAGGGGGGAAAGATTGAATTCAGATATTTTACCCCGGAACCACAGGCCTGTCCCCATACGTAACGTCGAGTGGGATTTTGGGGAGCATCAAAGGTAACACACCGAGGTTCGCCTTATCATTGGGTCGCAGGGCTTGTCACCCTAATGTCGGCATCCGATGATCTAGAAATCCTCAATTAATTATGATGGCCGGCGGACCTTGATCATGACGTGTACTGTACGAACCTAAGAAGTGGGTTGGCTCCTTTTGTCCTTCCTCCGGGACTCGTGGTCGTGAGTCGTGACCTCGCTCTTGTTACGTTGTTCCGCACTTTGCGCAATCGCACGTCCTGTATCCGAAGGCAAATCTCGCCATTATATTATTTTCCAGAACCAAATTCCGGCAAAGGCAGGCGTACCTGATCTCACACTGTCACGGTCGCAGACCCCGGCTGAATAGTGTCGCTCTTGCGACTATTGTACGCGTGCGTATGATTCTGGTTGAGCACCCGAAAAAAACAACAGTGCATTCCTGTTTCGCATGGGTGCCAGAGGGCAAAGTTTTGAGGATAAGTTATGGTGGTTCAAGTTTGTCCCACCCAAATCATTTCGTTCTCTGCTGAATCCCAGAAGTCTGCTTTCGTAAGTTATGTTCGAATCGAATGTCAGGGCTGATTTTGCTGTAAATTACAGTGCAAATTGTTTTGTCCACGCGCAAAAACGTAAAATTGAGTAGATCGGATCCTATCATCATATGATCAGGATTTCCAGCGGCGACTTTCATATATTCATTTCATCATGACCAAGTCATGACCCTGAATTGGCTCAGGCACATTCTGTTACCAGAGTGACCGATCTGCCAAAACCCTGATCTGATTCCACTCTTGCCAGCTCACCGGCGCTCACTGGTTGCCTATCGATCAAAGGTCATGTTCGTACTGTAACTGTGCGCAAGTTTGGAGCAAACGGCGCTCAAAAAATCGAAGAGTCGCGAACCGTCCATGAAGGGGATGAACTATACAGCTCTTGATGCTCTTCATTCATTTTGAGTTCTGACTCAGACTACTGTATAGGTGTCACGATACTACGGTGACGATAGCGTAGTCCATTAGAAACCTTGTTAGAAACTGATCCCCGCTCGCATAGTGGCCTCGGGTCCTTAATCGTACTATTCACACGCGCCCAGTTCCGTTCGATGGAAGCAACTGCGTACTGGAGGGCTCGGACTCGGAAGGTGTCTTCAAGCATCCTAGGATGCTGGCGTCATCCTCGGGCCTGGATTGAATCGAATAGTCTCAATAGAATCTCAGCCCCGATGCGACGAATGTCTGGGTCATGATGCATGGTGTATGATGTCTCCTGGAAACTCTCCTGGGCCGTGGAAAGGCTGAGGGCAATCTGTCCACCCGCCATCGTGCTAGGGTGACTTGGAGTTGTCGAGCAACCGAGACTCACCCCGCCTCCCAGACAGGGACCACTTGTAGACCACTTGTTCTACATCGCATCGCACAATCATTGGTACTGATTACTCACCCCGAAGTGATGCAACCGAAACATCCGTCGCACCTTGCTTTTTAGTGATGTCTGCCATGAGTAGCCAGTGGGCAGTGAAACTGCGCACGCAAGCACAGATGGAATGATGCATCGCGATTAGGGCGGATGTCGCTGTGTTCCGAATCGGACAAGGTCCCAACAAAGGTCGTGTCCTGCACGCCGTAGTACATTCGATGTCTGTTGTTCGTATTCTACATAGATCAACTACAATCGTAAGGGTCGAATAATACATTACTTGGTCTGTCCGGATGCCTCTAGTTGCTACTCTGCGTCCATACGTTCAGTGGAAGCCGCACCGAAACGCACACACCAACACCAACTAAAAGGACAAGAATCACGTATGCGAAGTTCCCACCCAAAACGATATTCATCAATGAGAACACAAACAACCAGTCCGCTGCGGCAGGACCAATCGTGCGTTGGATCGAAGCTACCATGTGCGCGAGACCATTCACCGCGCCCAGCGATCGCTTGTTGGGGACGGCTAAGAAATGAAGAAATATGAGGCGCCTGACGGGTATTTGCACCATGCAGCCAGGAGAATGGGACCAATTTACCAAATCCCATCTCGGCGATACCTCATGACGAGAGCTGCAACGTGATGAGCAGCCTCTCCGCAGCTTTTAGACCGTCGGAGGCACGACGGAGCGCCAAGTTCTCGAATGGGAATAAGGGGCAGATCAGCGCACGCAATGAGACGCTGGCAAGAAACAGCCCGTGGACCAAAGCATGACTCAAGGCGTGGGAAAAAGGCGTATTGGACGATGCCACTCACGGCCTGGAGTACACCGTGCATAGTGCGCGAAAGTTTGAGCCCTTGGCCCTCGATGTACCTACCGAATCGGTCAATAGACTGGAAAGAGTCAAACATCAATACCCTAAACTATCCTTGATCACTGGTGAGCGCGTCTAAAACTTTGGGGGCGCCCAGGTGTGATGCGGCGCAGGTGGATGCACAGGCCTCCGCGGGGCAAGATATGTCGTAGGTTTGTCCGAGGCGGTCGCGGACGCCCCCGCGTCGAATAGCTACCGCGCACGACTGCAGCGACGGGAATGGTGAGCTACATGGAGCCCCGCTGGGTTGGGTGGTCACAGGTAATCGGAAACAGTCGCGCACGCTTCCGCGCGACGCGATACTTCACAGAAGTGGCCGCCTTTGTCGGAAACGCGTTGCGCTCGAGTTACTTAGGCCGCGCGCAAGTGTGGCGATGTCGGGAATAGGAACGGTGGGCTGCATGGAGCATTGCTGGTCTGGGTGGTCGCAGGCGATCGCAAGCAGTCACACATTCCGCGCGATGCAAAGGTGGCCACAGTGGTCGGCGACACGTCACGCTTGAGTCACTAAGACCGCCCGTGGGTGCGGCACACTGGGGAACGCGAAGGGGCGAGTCTGACGCTTCGGTGACGTCACCTGCTCACTTGTACGCCCCTTTGCATCTCAGTTCATCGTATCTGATCTCCAAGTTTTCTGCAGCTCTCCCCTCTGTCGATTCTGCGTCTGCCTTTCTCTTCACAAGTGTGTCCCTTTGCGTTTTCTTAGTCGTCTCGTATACTGACCTTGCATCCCCCCTGACAGTGTCGTCCGTTGTTCACCCTCTCAACCTCGATAAGGAGTTCGTCGCCGACTGCTTATACATCCCCAGGATATGCGGGAACCCCCCCATCTCTCTCACTGGCACGCTCGTGTCCCCGACTACCGTCTCTTCCGGAAATCTCACGCTCTCGGGCGAGAAGATGTCCGCGACCCGCCTCACCAACAAGTACCCCTACGCCTACAGCGACTTCTATCCCAGCCGCACTCCTTGTGTCTTCAAGTCTGGCCCTGACTGGCCAGTCCGCAAAGGCCCTATGGGCCAGGCTGAGGGTGTCGAACGTGAGGTTCGTCCGGTCTACGGTCACGCAATTGGGCCCAATTGGCTCTCTATCGGCACGCGCATCTACGAATACCTCGACTCTATTAGCGTAGAGTGGACGTTCATTAACCCCCTCGCCTACGCCAACGCCGGGGAGGCAAAGCCATTCTGCTCTCTCATCCTTTCCATCGGTGTGAAGCCCTACTCCCTCCTCTACGAGGCCGCCGTTGCCGCTACCACCGTCGTCAAGGAGATCCTCGCCGAGGCTGGCTTCCCCGACATCGAGGTGGCCTTTGTCGAGTCGGTAGTCACTCGTTCTCTCGCTACCGGCCCCAAGCTCCTCTCATTTGACCCCATCCTCAACAA
This sequence comes from Lactarius sanguifluus, assembly GCA_021527775.1. Classification (NCBI taxonomy): domain Eukaryota; kingdom Fungi; phylum Basidiomycota; class Agaricomycetes; order Russulales; family Russulaceae; genus Lactarius; species Lactarius sanguifluus. The sequence continues at coordinate 133,879 of JAKEYF010000138.1, read as the reverse complement.
CGTCCCCAACCTGCGAAAGCCCTTCACCACCGCTCTCGGTCTTTCCATCGCACCCCTCGACTACCCCCACTTCGAGGGCACCGCCGCTCTGTACTTTCGCCTTAGCAAAGACGACAAGCGCACTGCCATTCTGACCTGCGCCCACGTCGCCCGGCCCCGTCCTGTCTACGGAAACACAGGCATGACGGGTGGGAACACAGGTCGGCAGCCTCGTGAAGAGTTCGTCGCACTCGGTAACATGGGCTACACCAACGCCGTCAAGGCCATGATGCGCACCATTGGCGACCTCCTCCGCTCCATCGAATCCTGGAACGATACACTTGTCAGGCTGGGGGAGCTCGTCGAGGGAGAGGACAAGGAGATCACCGAGAGGCGCCGGGAGTACGAGGGGTTGGTGGCGAGTGCGACGAAGAAGATCAAGGAGGTGAACACACTCCATGACGAGGTCACAAAGCACCGTACCACCCCTGACCAGCGCGTTATTGGCTTTGTGCTTCACTCCGAGAGGATCGAGGACTCGGTCAAGCCCCATGGTTTCACCAATGACTGGGGCCTGATCGAGCTGTACGAGGAGAAGATTGATTGGTCCACGTTTAAGGGAAACAAGGTTTACGTCGGTACGTCTTTTTCCATGTCTTTCTCTATCTCGTCTCCATCTCTCGTCTTGTCCTCAGTTTTAGCTGACTATTACTTTTCTTTCCTCTGCAGGTGGTAACCTCTCCCCCACTGACTTTTGGAACACAATGTTCTCTCAGCAAGTGAGCTGCCGGTACCCTTGGAATGGTCTCCAGGCCTACGGTGTGGTCCAGGACGACGAGTTCCGCAACCCCCAGCATCTCGACGTCCATGGTGAGAAGTGCCTGCTTGTCATAAAGAATGGGTTGACGACAGGGACCACCGTCGGTCGCACCAATGGTCTCGAGTCCTTCACCCGCACCTACGATGACCACGGAATCAAGCAGACCTCCATCGAGATCGCCGTCCTGCCCTACGACAAGACGCACGGCAAGTTTTGCGAAGCTGGCGACTCCGGGTCCGTCGTCCTTGCCAGGGATGGTCGCATCGTCGGAATCCTCACTGGCGGAGCAGGCCCTATGGACGAAACCAAGATCGCGTACCTCACCCCCTACTGGTGGATCGAGCAGCAGATCAAGGCCAAGTTCCCCGACTCGTTCCTCTACGAAGTCGTCCAGTAGATATGTCACGAGCTCGACACGCAGTGGACTTGTCCCTCTCCCCTTCCCCCACCTATGCCACTCACTTCCCTTTTTTTCTCGCCTCGTCTCTTCTCATCACGTTGTATAGTACATTCAATGTCTGTTTGTATTTTACATAGAACAACTACAATCGTAAGGGTACATTACTTGGTCTGTCCGGATGCCTCTAGTTGCTGCTATGTGTCCATACGTTCCGTGGAAGCTGCGCGGAAACGCACACGCCAACACCAACTAAAAGGACAAGGATCACGTATGCAAAGTTCCCACCCAAAACGTTATTCATCAAGGAGAACGCAAACAGCCAGTCCGCTGCCGCAGGACCAACCATGCGTTGGATCGAAGCCACCATGTGCGCGAGACCATTCGCCGCGCCCAGCGATCGCTTGTTGGGGACGGCAGAAGAAATGAACAAATATGAAGCGCCTGACGGGTATTTGTGCCACCGTCAATGCCAGTCAGGAGAGCGGAACCGATCAACTAACCAAATCCCATCTCAGCGATACCCAATGACGAGAGCTGTAGCGTGATGAGCAGCCTCTCCACAACTTGTAGACCGCTGGAGGCATGACGGAGCGCCAGGTTCTCGAATGGGAACAGGGCGTAGATCAGCGCGCACACCGAGACGCTGGCAAGAAAGACAGCCCGCGGACCAAAGCGCGACACAAGGCGTGGGAAAAAGGCGTATTGGACGATGCCACTCATGCACCCGTAGCCAGACATCCACAGTCCGATGGATGCGGGGCTCAGGCCCAGCCCACCTAATTCGATCGACGTCGACCAGACCAGCGGGATGAGTGCGATCGCTGCTGTAGACAGAAGCGCGAGCATCGCATAGCTGGAGACCGAGATCAAGACGGGTCTTGTGAGAATGGAGCGTAGCGGAGGCGGCTTCTCTGAGCCTTTCGGTGGCAAGGTGGGCAAAATGCCAGCTGGTCCCTCCCCGAGTGCATTTGAACTGGTCTCTGAAGCACGGGGCCCAGTGAGCGGACCATAATTCACTGTCTGACTCGGATATGAATCTATCGTATATCATTGAATAGATAACACTGGACAAACCTCTTTCAGGTATATCACACTAGCAGTAAATGAGGCACAGCCACATGCAGCAACCGCGAAGCATGGAAGGAAGTACGGGTATTCAGTCCAGAAAGAGTGGGAAAAGACACCTGGCCAGCGATCTTGCGGTCGTGATAGCATGCCCCCAATGAAAGGACTAGGCTCATGTGTCAGCGGAGGAGCGAGGTGGTGAATCGCAGATGGTGTGACTGACCCAATGGCATAACCAAGAGACCAAGCCATTGGTAACATCGAAAACCCCCGTGCAACATTGGTTTCGTCTGTGAGCTCCGCCACCATACTTTTCGCGGTACCGACGTATCCTTTGAATGCGCCTTGCAAAACCCGGCTGTCACCGCACGTCAGCGAATGATACTTTCGATTATGGCATTTACTTGGAAGCGCTTCACCTAAAGACAAGCGCCCAGAAGGAACGAGAGAGGCCAAACACGATGACGGAAATAATTAAACCGATAAGGCACATCAGAAGCACGGGTTTGCGACCGATATGGTCGGACAGGCGGTTCCAATGGAGTACAGTAGCCGCCTCTGCGGCAAAGTGGGCAGACACCTGTAGTACAGTTAACTGAGTCCAGTGCGTGTCCCTCCCCGGACCCCGTTAGATAGTAAGTGAGACGGACTATGATCCCCGTGTAGTATCCAACCTTCCTTTCATCACCACCGACGATCGGAAGCTCTTTCACGAGCTGGGGCAGACGTCAAGCCTGATGTGTCTCATATGCCCTGCTAGCCTACAGTACCTGGTTGATGTAGGGGCTTACGGAGTGAGCCACGATGGACCCAACGAGCCAAACGGAGAAGAGAATTGCGATTTGCACTCTGGGCAGCGGGGTCGAATTTCGAGTAGCATCGTCTTTGGGGAGGAATGGGGTCTCCTCGTCGATATGATCGTCTTCAAATCTTGGAGGTGATTGCGACATCGATGAGGGGGGAGACGCAAGCAAGCGCTCAGCGGTCGCTCGTTATATACGGCGTTTCTTGACAAATCTGGCTCGAGCCATTGCACAGGGAGGGAAATGTATGACAAATAACATCGCATCGCCACGTGAATCACAGTGATTGGGTTCCTGTTCAAGTCGCCGTCATCAGCAGAGATTCGGATGTTCTTGGGGAAGTCGCAATTTCTCGTTTTGGACGTCATTGTTCCTGCGCCAGGCACCAATCCGCAGGCCTTCGTTTTGGTCCTTTGGATGTAGGCGTTTGGTCGCAGGAAATGTCGGCTGTCCGATGACGTGGAGCAGCATCTTGGTCGAGCACACACGAACGCGGGTGCAGCGCTACGACTACGACACGAGAAGATGACCAACCCGGGCCGCAGGCCGGCTGGACTCCGGCCGGGAACGCTCTTTGTTCGTCGAGCCGGACCGGGGCCGTGAAGATAGTCAATGTGTCTTGTCCCCTCAGGTGCAGGCCTTAGATGCAGGCACCTGGTCGCAGGTAACTTGAATGTCTGCTGTCTGATACATCTGTCCCCTGTATTGTACATTGTACATATTAGATCACCTACAATCGCAAGGGTCGAAGAATACAGTACTCTGTATGTCCGGCTGCCTCTAGTTGTTGCTATGTGTCCATACGTTCCGTGGAAGCTGCGCCGAAACGCACAAACCAACACCGACTAAACCAACGAGGATCACGTATGCGAAGTTCCCACCCAAAACGTTATTAATCAGGGAGAACGCAAAAAGCCAGTCAGCTACCGCTGGTCCAACCATGCGTTGGACCGATGCCAACATATGTGCGAGACCGCTCGTCGCGCCCAGCGATCGCTTGTTGGGGATGGCAGAATAAATGAATAAATATGAGGCGCCTGATGGATATGTGCTTCGTCAGTGCCGACATTCAGTCAGGAGAACGGGATTAACTTACTATATCCCATATCGGCGATACCCAGTGACGACAGCTGTAACATGATGAGCAGCTTCTCCGCCACTTTTAGATCGCTGGAGGCCTGGCGAAGCGCCAAGTTCTCGAAAGGGAATAAGGCGTAGATCATCGCGCACATCGCGACGCTGGTAAGAATGACACTCCGCGGACCAAAGCGTGACACGAGGCGTGGGAAGAGGGCGTATTGGGCGACGCCGTTCATGCATCCGTAGCCAGACATCCATAACCCGATGGATGCTGGGCTCAGGCCCAGCCCACCTAACTCGATCGACGTCGACCAGACTAGAGGAATAAGTGCGCCTGCCGCCGTGATAAGGAGTACGAACATTGCATAGCTACAGATCGAGATCAAGACAGGTCTTGTGAGAATGGAGCGTAGCGGAGGTGGCTTCTCTGAGCCTTTCGGTGGCAATGGGTGCGAAATGCTGGCTGGTTCTTCCACGGCGGCATCTAAACTGGTCTCTGAAGGATGGGGCCCAGTGAGTGGACCACAATTCATTGTCTAATACGAATATATATATCGTGTTTCATGATAGAGAACAGTAGACAAACCTCTTTCAGGTATATGACATTGGCGGCGAAAGAAGCGCAACCGCAGGCAGCAGCCACGGAGCATGGAAGGAAATACGGGTATTCAGCCCAGAAAGAGTGGGAAAAGACGCCTGGCCAGCGATCTTGCGGTCGTGACAACATGCCCCCAATGAGAGGACTAGGTGCTTAGGTTTCAGCGGAGGGGCAGATCGCAGATGGTGTGACTGACCCAATGGCATAACCAAGAGACCAAGTCATTGGTATCATCGAAAACCCCCGTGGAGCATTGGTTTCGTCCGTGAGCTCTGCCATCATGCTTTTCATGGTACCGACGTGTCCTCTGAATGCGCCGTCCAAAGCCCGGCTGTGACCCTCGCGTCAGCGAATGATACTCTCGACGATGACATTTACTTGGAAGCGCCTCACCTTAAGACAAGTGCCCAGAAGGAACGAGAGAGGCCAAACACGATGACGGCAATGATTGAACCGAAAAGAGACAGCAAAAGCACGGGTTTGCGACCGATATGGTCGGACAGGCGGTTCCAATGGAATACGGTGGCTGCTTCTGCGGCAAAGTGCGCGGACATCTGCGATACAGTCGGTCCAGTGCGTGTCCCTCTCCTTGAGAGAGTAAAGTGTAACGTACTATGATTCCCGTGTAGTATCCAACCTTCCTTTCATCACCATCGATGATCGGAAGTTCTTTCACGAGCTGGGGCAGACGTCAAGCCTGATGTGACCCATACAACACCGCTAACTACAGTACCCGGTTGATGTAGGGAGTTATGGAGTGAACCATGATGGACCCAACGAGCAAAATGGAAAGGAGAACTGCGAATTGGACTCTAGGCAGTGGAGTTGGAGGATTTTGTGTAGCATCGTTTTTCAGGAGGAATGGGGTCTCCTCGTCGATGTGATCGTCTTCGAATCTTGGAGATAACTGTGACATTGATGAGGGAGAAGAGGCAACTAAGCGCTCTACGGTCACTCTGTTTATATACTGTAACTCGAAAGTCGTCACGGCCTTTCTGGGAGGGAAGTGAACGAGGGCATCGCCACATGAATGACGGCGATTGGGTTCCTGTTCAAGTCATCAGCGGTGCACGAGTAGAGAATCAGGAGTTCTTGGGGAAGTCGAATTTCTCGTTCTGGACGTCTTTGTTCCAGCGCTACAACACCACAGGCCTTCCCACGATCTGTCGGCTCTCTGATGATCGATGACCAGAGGCGCCCGCGCCGGCCATGGCCATGAACTTATTCGTCGAGCCGGGCTGGGGCCTGGGAAGATAGTCAATGTCTTGTCCTTTATTGGTCTTGTCCCCCCAAGTGCTCCCCTATAGTATTAAAGACGAGTAGCCAATAAAGCTTGTATCGCGGAAGACGGACTTAAGTTATGTCCCAGTGGTCGTGAAGTAGAGTTTTCTCGAGCATGACTACATACGCACCCTCGGCCAGTGGCGTAGGCGTCCTGAGCGCTGAGCCCGAGGGATACTGTAGCGCAATAGCATACGCTAAATCGTGTACTACTGTCTGGTCACCTCTAGTTACTGCTATATGACCACGTGTTCCGTGGAAGCTGCGCCGAAACGCACAGACCAACACCAACTAAAACGACGAGAATCACGTATGCAAAGTTTCCACCCAAAACATTATTCGTCAGGGAGAACGCAAACAGCCAGTCTGCTGCCGCTGGTCCGACCATGCGTTGGATCGAACCCACCATCTGCGCGAGTCCATACACCGCACCCAGCGATCGCTTGTTGGCGATGGCAGAAGATATGTACATATATATAGTACCTAATGGATTCGTGCTCCGTCAGTGCCAGCGCGCAGCCCAGAGAGTGGGTCGACCTACTATATCCCATATCGGCGATCCCTGCTGACAACAGCTGTAACATGATGAGCAACCTCTCCGTCACTTCTGAACCACTGGAAGCATTCCGGAGCGCCAAGTTCTCGAATGGGAATAAGGCGTAGGTCAGCGCACACATCGAGACGCTGGTAAGAAAGGCGCGTCGCAGACCAAGGCGAGACACAAATCGTGGGAACAAAACGTATTGGACGATGCCATTCATCCATCCGTAGCCAGACATCCACAATCCGATGGATGCTGGGCTCAGGCCCAGCCCACCTAACTCGACCGATGTCGACCAGACTAGAGGGATAAGTGCGTCTGACGCAGTGCCAAGGAGCGAGAGCATTGCATAACTTGAGATAGAGATTAAGACAGGTCTCGTGAGAATGGAGCGTAGCGGAGGTGGCTTCTCTGAGCCTTTTGGTGGCAATATAGGTGAAATACTGGCTGGTTCTTCCCCGTCGGCATCTGAACTGGTCTCTGAAGGACGGGGCTCAATGAGCGGACCAGATTTCACTGTCTGGCATCAATATATCGTGTTTCACGGAATAGGGGACAGTAAACAAACCTCTTTCAGGTATATGACATTGACGGTGAGCGAAGCACAAGCACAGGTAGCGGCCACGAAGCATGGAAGGAAGTATGGGTATTCGGCCCAGAAGGAGTGTGAAAAGACGTTTGGCCAGCGATCTTGCGGTCGTGATAGCATGCCCCCAACCAAAGGACTAAGTGTCTGGTACTTCAGTGGGAGAGTGGGATAGTGGGTAGGATTACAGACCCGATAGCATAACCAAGAGACTGAGACATTGGTAACATCGAAAACCCCCGTGCAACATTAGTTTCGTCCGTGAGTTCCGCCATCATACTTTTCACGATACCAACGTGTCCCTTCAGCGCGCCATGCAAGGAGCGGCTGCAACCATCGCGTCAGCGAACGATACTCTCAGCGACGTCAGTCACGTAGGAGGTACCTGAAGACGATCGCCCAGAAGGAACGGGAAAGGCCAAACATAATAACGGAAACGATTACACCGATAAGACACAACAAAAGCACGGGTTTGCGACCGATATGGTCAGACAGACTGCTCCAATAAAACACAGTGACCGCCTCGGCAGCATAATGTGCAGACACCTGTTATCAGTCAGTCAGGTTGTCCCGTCCATTGGGAGAGTAAGCGAGACATACTATGATGCCCGTGTAGTATCCAACCTTCCGTCCATCGCCGCCGACAATTGGGAGCTCTCTCACGAGCTAGAGCAGACGTCAAGCCTGATGGATATAGTTCAGCCAGCTTACAGTACCTGGTTGAGGTAGGGGCTTATGGAACTGGATATGATGGACTCGACGAGCCAGATGGAGAGGATAAGCGCAATTTGAAGTCTAGGCAGTGGGGTTGGGTTTCGTGTGCCATCGTCTTTGGGGAGCAATGGGGTCTCCGAGTCCTCGTTTAGGTGATCGTCTTCAGATCTTGGAGGTGAAAGTGACATCGATGAGGGGGGGGGCGACGCAACCAAGCAGTCAGCGCTGGTCAGCCGTTGCTTGGTTTATATTACTGGACAGTAGTTACGGCCTTTCTTGACAAATCTGGTTTGAGCCATTTCACCGGGAGCCTGAGGGAACAAATGGCGTGGCATCGCCAGATGGGTAGGTTTTCGGGAAGTCCCAATTTCTCGTTTTGGATGTCATTGTGTGCATCAATCCGCAGGCCTTCGCTTTAAATGCAGGCACCTGGTCGCAGGTAACTTGAATGTCGGCTGTCTGATGACGCGATGACGTCTAGAGCAGAGACGGAACCTTGGACGGAACGGTAGTATCTCAGTCGAACACACACGAACGTGGGTGCAGGCTGTGCAGCGCTGCGACATGAGAAGACGCTTGAATCGGTGCCAGTGGTGCGCAGCCCGGAATGATCTTCATTCATCCAGTCGGGCCCGGGCCAGGGCCTTGATCCGTTGGAAGAAGTCCGGAAGATTGCTCAATGCCTTGTTAAGGCGTGAAATCTTAGATGCGGTTGTAGAACTTTCTAAAGCATGCAGACACGCTGCATGCGAGTGCCTCTGTGGGATATCCAGGGACGACACGATCGCCTATGAGTTGGTCATCTTTGTACATTGACGACCAGTAACTTAAATGGTTGAACGACGTGGTGCATATGCAATGCACCCTCAATCCGTTGTACCGGCATGCTGAGATAGAGTAACTTACAGTATACACAAATCTGTGTCCGATTGCCCCTAGTTACTGCTATGTGTCCACATGTTCCCTGGAAGCTGCGCCGAAACGCACAGACCAACACCAACCAAAACGACGAGAAACACGTATGCAAAGTTCCCACCCAAAACGTTATTCGTCAGGGAGAATGCAAACAGCCAGTCCGCTACCGCTGGTCCAATCATGCGTTGGATCGAAGCTACCGTATGCGCAAAGCCATTCGTCGCGCCAAGCGATCGTTTGTTGGGGACGGCAGAAGAAATGTACATATATGATGCGCCTGACGGATTTGTGGATTGTTAGTGCCGGCACATCGCCAGGAGAATGGGACCGACTTACTAAATCCCATTTCGGCGAACCCTACTGACAACAGCTGTAACACGATGAACAGCCTCTCCGCCACTTTTGAACCGTTGGAGGCATGACGGAGCGCCAAGTTCTCGAATGGGAATATGGCGTAGATCAGCGCACACATTGAGACGCTGGTAAGAAAGACACTCCGCGGACCAAAGCGAGACACAAATCGTGGGAAAAAAACGTATTGGACGATGCCATTTATCCATCCGTACCCGGACATCCATAAGCCAATAGATGCTGGGCTCAGGCCCAACCCACCAAACTCGACCGATGTCGACCAGACTAGAGGAATAAGTGCGTGTGCTGCAGCGACAAGGAGCGAGAGCATTGCATAACTGGAGATAGAGATTAAGACAGGTCTTGTGATAATGGAGCGTAGCGGAGGTGGCTTCTCCGAGCCATTCGGTGGTAATAGGGGCGAAATACTGGCTGGTTCTTCCCCAGTGGCATCTGAACTGGTCTCTGGAGGATGGGGCTCAGTGAGCGGACCAGATTTCACTGTCTGACATCAATATATCGTGTTTCACGGAATAGGGGACAGTAAACAAACCTCTTTCAGGTATATGACATTGGCGGTGAACGAAGCGCAACCGCAGGCAGCAGCCACGAAACATGGAAGGGAGTATGGGTATTCAGCCCAGAAGGGGTGGGAAAAGAAGCGTGGCCAGCGATCTTGTGGTCGTGATAGCATACCCCCAATGAAAGGACTAGTAATAGCCTGAGATTTCAGCGGGAGAGCAGGGTGATGAATGATAAGTTATAACAGACCCGATGACATAACCAAGAGACCGAGTCATTGGTAACATCGAAAACCCCCGTGCAACATTAGTTTCGTCCGTGAGCTCCGACATCATGCTTTTCACGACGCCGGTGTATCCCTTCAGTGCACCATGTAAGGAACGACTGTAACCACCGCGTCAGCGAACGATACTCAATGACGTAATTCAGGTGGAAAGTACCTAATGATAATTGCCCAGAAGGAACGGGAAAGGCCAAACATAATGACGGAAGCGATTACACCGATAAGACACAACAAAAGCACGGGTTTGCGACCGATATGGTCAGACAGACTGCTCCAATAAAACACAGTGACTGCCTCGGCAGCATAATGCGCAGACACCTGTTATCAGTCAGTCAGGTCGTCCCTCCCATTGGGAGAGTAAGCGAGACATACTATGATGCCCGTGTAGTATCCAACCTTCCGTCCATCGCCGCCGACGATTGGGAGCTCTCTCACGAGCTGGAGCAGACGTCAAGCCTGACGGATATAGTTCAGCCAGTTCACAGTACCTGGTTGAGGTAGGGGCTTATGGAATGGACTATGATGGACTCGACGAGCCAGATGGAGAGGATAACCGCAATTTGAAGTCTAGGCAGTGGGGTTGGGTTTCGTGTGGCATTATCTTTGGGGAGGAATGGAGTCTCCTCGTCGACGTGACCACCTTCAGATCTTCGGCGCGACCGTGACATCGATGGGGGCCGGGGGAGGAACGCAATCAAGCGCTCAGCGGTGCCAGTGCTCGTTTATAACTGTACCTTCCTCACGTAAGTTGCCAGTGCCAGTTACGACACTCTGAGGCGAGCGAGGCACCAGCGGTGCCTAGGCTGAGCTGAGCATTGTCTTTGAGTGAGCGACCACCTGCAGCTGTCCGCCAACTGGTCTGAAGAACTGGATCCTTTATTTTTTACCCGCCCACCACGCCCTTTTATTGGATCGTCGATAAGGATCGCTGTAGTCATCGGCGCTCGTCTGGTCGCTCCGGGAAGATCCCGTCACGACCTCGCCTCGGCGACGGAGATCCTCATTTTTTATTGAGATGCGCTTCGCGCTTTCGCCACCGCACATATCACCGGAGCATGGACTTCACATGTCTCTAATTACCTTACGATGCTTGTACATGCTCCCGAGACCGCGTATCAGAATAAACTCAGAAGCCGACCTCCCCTCGGCTTCGACAGACTCTCCGTGCCGCGCCCCACCTTTCCCTCCCCCCGCGCCTCAACCAGCGCGGCACCGACCCTCCCTTCGAGAAGCAAAGCTACGACTCGCAAAGATTGTCAAATCTGGCTCGGGGGCATTGCCACGTGCATCACAGGGTCCTTGTTCACTTACTCGGAGGGAAGTCCCAATTTCTCGTTTTGGACATCGTGGCTCCAGCGGCTGCGCAGCTCTGGGCACCAACCCACAGGCCTTCACTTTGGATGTTTGAAACTGCCAGCGCAACCCGGGCCAGTTACTAGCTACTGGGCCAGTTGTGCTTAGAGTGTGCTCAGTCTGTGCTCGTCATTCGTGGAGTCGGGCCGGGGCGTTGATTGAAAATTGCTCACTGGCAATGCCTTGCTCCCCTACAGTAAGACGAGTAGCCTGAGTCACAAAAGCTCGGATCGCGGAAGATGGACCTAAGTTATGTCTCAGTGAACGTGAAGTCTTACATGCAGGTGAAGGGTGTAGAGCTGCAGACATGTCTCCATGCGAAAGCCTCTGTAGAATCTAGGGACAGCATACCTGCGCGAGTCCATGCCCCGGCACGCAACCCAGAATAAATATGGGTCCAAAATAAATAAATAGGACAGCAACGACCGCTTCTAAGATGGCCATTTGTTACATAGACGACCAGTTGCTTAAATAGTCGAACTGTATGTATATGCTGCCTCGGTTCCTTGTCGTTGCGCTGCGCCCATAGCATACGCTAAATCTGTGTACTAGTACTCGGCGACCTGTTACATGTTACCTCTACTGCTATGTGACCATGTGTTCCGTGGAAGCCGCGCCGAAACGCACAGACCAACACCAACTAAAACAACGAGAAGGACGTATGCAAAGTTCCCACCCAAAACGTTATTCATCAGAGAGAACGCAAACAGCCAGTCTGCTGCCGCTGGTCCGACCATGCGTTGGATAGACCCCACCATCTGCGCGAGGCCATTTGTCGCGCCCAATGATCGTTTGTTGGGAACGGCCGAAGAAATGTACATATATATAGTGCCTGATGGATTTGTGCTCCGTCAGTGCCAGCGCACAACCAGGAGAACGGGATCAACTTACTATATCCCATCTCGGTGATACATAATGACGATAGCTGTAACGTGATGAGCAACCTCTCCGCCAAACCGCTGGAGGCGTGACGGAGCGCCAAGTTCTCGAATGGGAATAAAGCGTAGACGAGCGCGCACATTGAGACGCTGGTAAGAAAGACACCCCGTGGGCCAAAGCGTGACACAAAACGCGAGACAAAGGCGTATTGAACGATGCCATTCATGCATCCATAGCCAGACATCCATAATCCGATGGATGCTGGGCTCAAGCCCAAGCCACCTAACTCAATCGACGTCGACCAGACCAGTGGGATCATTGTGACTGCTGCCATGGAAAGAAGCGAGAGCATCGCATAACTAAAGATCGAGATTAAGACAGGTCTTGTGAGAATTGAACGTAGCGGAGGCGGCTTTTCTAAGCCTTTCAGTGGTAAGGCGTGCGAAATGCCAACTGGTTCCTCCCCTGCGACATCCGAACTGGTCTCTGAAGGACGGAGGCCAGTGAACGTATGACAATTCACTGTCTGATATGAATATATCGTGTTTCAGGGAGTATCTGACAATAGACAAACCTCATTCAGGTATATGACATTGACAAAGAGCGAGGCGCAACCACAGGCGGCGGCCACTAAGCACGGAAGGAAGTGTGGGTATTCGGCCCAGAAAGGGTGTGAAAAGACGCGTGGCCAGCGATCTTGCGGTCGTGATAGCATGCCACCGATGACAGGGCTAAGAGCTTGATATGTCAGCAGGAGAGAGGGATAGTGGGCGGGACAGACCCGATAACATAACCAAGAGACCAAGTCATTGGTAACATCGAAAACCCTCGTGCAACATTAGTTTCGTCCGTGAGCTCTGCCACCATGCTTTTCACGACACCGCCGTATCCTTTTAGCGCGCCATGCAAGGCCCGGCTGTGCCCATCGCGTCAGCGAGTGATACTCTCGATGATGTCATTTACGTTGGAACTTAAAGCACCTAAGTACAAGCGCCCAGAAGGAGCGAGAGAGGCCAAACACGATGACGGAAACGATTGAACCGACAAGAGACAGCAAAAGCACGGGTTTGCGGCCGATATGGTCGGAAAGGCGGTTCCAATGGAGCACGGTGACCGCCTCTGCAGCATAATGCGCAGATACCTGTGATACAGTTAGCCCGGCGCGCGTCCCTCCTCTTCAGAGAGTAAATGAGACGTACTATTATCCCCGTGTAGTATCCAACCTTCTTTTCATCACCACCGACAAGCGGAAGCTCTTTCACAAGCTGGGGTAGACGTCAAGCCTGATGTGTCTCATGCAGTCCAGCCATTTACAGTACCTGGTTGAGGTAAGGGCTTATGGAATGGGATATGATTGATTCGACGAGCCAAATGGAGAGGAGAATCGCAATTTGCAGTCTGGGAAGTGGGGTTGGTTTCCGTTCGGCATTGTCTTTGGGGAGGAATGGGGTCTCCTCATCGAGATTATCATCTTCGAATCTTGGGGGAAACTGTGACATTGGTGGGGAGACGACGGGGGAATGTGAATGGTTCAGCCGTTGCCCAGTTTATATTACCTGCCTCGCGTACCACTGGCAGTAGCCTCCTTTCTCGGCAATCTGGCTTCAGCCATTGCACTGGGAGAAAGTGGGCGACAAGTAGCATCGCACTGCCACGCGCATCACAGAGATAGGTCACACATCAAGTTCATCCGCAAAGAGGTTCTCATAGAAGTCCCGAATGCCCGTGTTGGTCTTCGTTGCTCCAGCGCCGGGCACCAACCCGCAGGCTTTCGCTTTGGATGAAGCCGGCCGTCTGATGGCGTCGGAGATAGGTCGGAGCGGCGTAATGACCAAGAAGATGAATACGAACTTGGTACTGCTAGCTGTGTAGTAAGTTAATGTATCGAGGTGTATTGAGGTGCAGCCCACGACGCTGCGAAACGAGAGGACGTTTGAAATAGCTAAACACAGTCCGGGCCGGTCGTGCTCGTGGCCACTAGTCGGGCCGGTGCCTTATTCAGCTCGGCGGAAGTTGGGATTCTTGGCCCAATCCCTTTTCAAAGCAGTCCCCAAGAGAAAAAAATAAATTAGATTGCGACTTGATATATGTCTCGGTAAACGTAATGTGGGTATAGATGTTCTGGAGCATGCAGACACAGAAACATCTGTAGAATTCAGGGACTGTGATTATCTTGCTTGTGGTCGTGGACTCGTCTTTGCGAGTCACTGCCTTGCTTTCCGTTTAGGTTCAGTATGGCGCCGGGAAGGAAGGAAACCGGCGCATGTGAGGTAGTGGCAAGGAAGCAACTAAGCTGGCGGACTGCACAGAGACTGGGCTGAAGCACGACGTGCTTCTCGATCGGGGATGAGGGGTTCTCGTTTCCGAGGCGAGGTTGCGACGGGCGGGTGGGCCCGGAGCGAGCTGATGAGGGTCGGAAAACGGGAGCCTCATCACCGATCCCTTGGCAATTACTGGGCGTGGCGGGTGGGTGAAATGAAAGTGTTCTGGTCCCTTGAACCAGTCGAGAGCTTGAGAGGACGGAGGGTAGCACGAAAGAGAGGATGCGAACACGTACCGCCCCGTCCGTTCACTCAAAGACTACGCTCTTTGCCGGAGCTCCTTCGTCACTCTGGCAGAGACCGGCCATGTATTAAGATGGCCATTTGTGCTCGCTCTGGTAACATAAATTAACGGCCAGGTACTTACCGTAGATAGTTGGGGAACTACATGTACATGGCACCCCAAGGGGTAGCGCCTTTGGATCCCATACTACCAGGCGCTGAATCTCTGTACTGTCTGCCCGGCGGTTGCCTCTAGTTACTGCTATGCGTCCACGTGTTCCGTGGAAGTTTGGCCGAAATGCACAGACCAACACCAACTAAAACAACGAGGACCACGTATGCAAAGTTCCCACCCAGAACGTTATTCGTCAGGGAGAACGCAAACAGCCAGTCTGCTGCCGCTGGCCCAACCATGCGTTGGATCGACACCACCGTCTGCGCAAGGCCATTCGTTGCGCCGAGCAATCGCTTGTTAGGGACGGCAGAAGAAATGTACATATATATGGTGCCTGATGGATTTGTGCACCGTCAGTGCCAGCGCGCAGCCAGGAGAATGGGATGGACTTACTATATCCCATCTGGGCGATAGATAACGACGAGAGCTGTAACACGATGAGCAGCCTCTCCGTCACTTTTGAACCTCCCCAGGTATGACGCGACGCCAAGCTCTCGAATGGGAATAAAGCGTAGATGAGCGCGCACATTGAAATACTGGTAAGAAAGACAGCCCGTGGGCCAAAGCGTGACACGAAATACGGGAAAAGGGCGTATTGAACGACGCCATTCACGCATCCAGAACCAGACATCCATAATCCGATGGATGCTGCGCTCAGACCTAGCCCGCCAAACTCGACCGATGTCGACTAGACTAGCGGAATGAGTGCGACTGCTGCCATGGAAAGGAGCGCAAGCATTGCATAACTGGAGATCGAGATCAAGACAGGTCTTGTGAGAATGGAGCGTAGTGGGGGCGGCTTCTCCGACCCTTTTGGTGGCAAGGAGTGCGAAATGCTGGCCGATCCTTCCCCGGCAGTATCAGTATCTGAACTGGTCTCTGTCTCTGAAGGACGGAGGCTAGTGGGCGGACCAATATTCACTGTCTGATATGAATGTATCGTGTGACAGGGAACCGAGGACAGTAAACAGACCTCCTCTAGGTATATCAAACTAGCAGTGAATGAGGCACAACCACACCCAGCAACCACGAGGCATGGAAGGAAGTATGGGTATTCAGCCCAGAAGGAGTGGGAAAAGACGTGTGGCCAGCGATCTTGCGGTCGTGATAGCGTGCCCCCAATGAAAGGCCTAATAGCTGGATTTCAGTGGTGGAGCGTGGCGAATCGCAGATGGTGTGACTGACCCAATAGCATAACCAAGAGAGTAAGACATTGGTAACATTGAAAACCCCCGCGCAATATTAGTTTCGTCCGTGAGCTCTGCCATCATGCTTTTTACGATACCAATGTATCCCTTCAGTGCACCTTGCAAGGCTCTGCTGTAATCACCGCATCAGCGAACAATGATGTCATTTACGTGGAAAGTACCTAAAGACAAGCGCCCAGAAGGAGCGGGAGAGACCAAATACGATGACGGAAATGATTACACCCATAAGACACAACAAAAGCACGGGTTTGCGACCAATATGGTCAGACAGGCGGTTCCAATGAAGCACAGTGACCGCTTCTGCGGCAAAATGCGTGGACACCTACCATGCAGTTGGTCGGGTGAGCGTCCCTCCCCTTTATAGAGTGAGGCGTACTATGATCCCCGTGTAGTATCCAACCCTCCTTGCATCACCGCCGACGATCGGAAGCTCTCTCACGAGCTGGGGTAGACGTCAAGCCTAACGAATAGTCCAGCAAATTTACAGTACCTGGTTGAGGTAGGGACTTATGGAATGGGATATGAGGGACTCGATGAGCCAGACGGAGAGGAGAACCGCAATTTGCAGTTTAGGCAGTGGGGTTGGGTTTCGTGTGGCATCATCTTTGGGGAGCAATGGGGTCTCCTCGTCGTGATGATTGTCTTCAAATCTTGGGAGCGACTGTGACATCGATGGGGGAGACCACGGCGGGAAACGTGAATTCCAACCGTCGCTCAGTTTATATCACGTGCCTCGAGTGCCTGTAGCCTTCCTTGCCAATCTAGCTTGAACGCAGCATCGCATGCATCAAGTAGATGGGTCACACGTAACCGTATCTGCAAAGAAGTCCCGATTGCCCGGTTTGGTCACCGTTGGTCCAGCGCCGCGGCCACCGCATCGTAGGCTTTCGCTTTAGGTGTATGTGTCTAACCTGATGGTGTTGGCAAGGGTGTTGGGGACAAATGTGGAAGTCAATCACAGCGGAAAGCGAACTTTTTACCTGTGCTGTAATGTGCTGTAGGTGCAGCCCACCCTCAGGCTGCGAAACGAGAGAATTAGCGAACAGGCCAAGCGCCGCCCGGGCTGGTGGTGCTCAATGTCCGGTACAGGTCCATTCAGGCTGTCCGTGGGCTGGTACTGGGACCGGCGGTACCTTGATTCGGCGGAAGGTTGCTTGGAAGGTTGTTCAATTCATGGCTCAATCCCTTGCTCAAAGAAGTCTCCAGTTCAGTAAGAGTAAGAAAAAACTGGGATTGCGAAAGACGGTTTAAGGAATGTATCGATAAACGTGAGATCTTGTATGCAGGTCTAGAAGTTCTGGAGCATGCAGACCCACAAATCGACGGATGTATCTGTGAAATCGTTGAGGGACAGCAATGATCGTTTCTAAGATGGCCATTTGCGCTCTGGTAACACAAATCAACTTACTGTGTGAATAGTCAGGGAACAACATGTATATCATGATGCTCGTTACGCGCGTAACGCTGATGGATATCACTTTAGATCTCATACTGGCAGGCGCTGAATCTGTGCCCTCGGTCTCAAACTGTTACAGTCCGGTTGCCTCTAGTTACTTCTATAAGTTCTATGTGTCCACATGTTCCGTGGAAGCTGCGCCGAAACGCACAGACCAACACCAACTAAAACGACGAGAATCACGTATGCAAAGTTCCCACCCAAAACGTTGTTAGTAAGGGAGAACGCAAACAGCCAGTCTGCTGCCGCTGGTCCGGCCATGCATTGGATCGCCGCCACCATCTGCGCGAGGCCATACGTCGCACCCAGCAGTCGCTTGTTAGAAACGGCAGAAGAAATGTACATATATACGGCGCCTAATGGATTTGTGCACCGTCAGTGCCAGCGCGCAGCTGGGGGAATGGGATCAACTTACTAAATCCCATCTGGGCGACACAAAATAACGATATCTGTAACGTGATGAGCAGCCTCTCCGCCACTTCTGAACCGCCGAAAGCATAACGGAGCGCCAAGTTCTCGAAAGGGAATAAGGCGTAGATGAGCGCGCAGATTGAGACGCTGGTAAGAAAGACAGCCCTTGGACCAAAGCGTGATATAAGGCGCGGGGAAAAAGCGTATTGGACGATGCCATTCATGCACCCATAGCCAGACATCCACAAGCCGATGGATGATGGGCTCAGGCCCAGCCCACCTAATTCGATCGACGTCGACCAGACTAGTGGGGCCAGTGCAACTGCTGCCATGCAAAGGAGCGCAAGAATTGAATAACTAGATATGGAGATTAAGACAGGTCTTGTGAGAATCGAGCTTAGCGGAGGCGGCTTTTCTAAGCCTTTCGGTGGTACGGTGTGCAAAATGCTAGCTGGTTCTTCCCCGGCGGCATCCGAACTAGTCTCTGGACTCGGAGGACGGAGGCCAGTGAGCAGACCACAATTCACTGTCTGATACGAATGTATATATCATGTTTCGTGGAATAGAGAACAGTAGACAAACCTCTTTCAGGTATATCACATTGGCGGTGAACGAGGCGCAACCACAAGCGGCAGTCACGAAGCATGGAAGGAAGTACGGGTATTGAGCCCAGAAAGAGTGGTAAAAGACGCTTGGCCAGCGATCTTGCGGTCGCGATAACATGCCCCCAATGAAAGGACTAGGAGCACATATTTCAGCGGTGGAACGAGGTGGTGGACCGCGGATGGTGTGACTGACCCAATGGCATCGCCAAGAGAGTAGGACATTAGTAACATTGAAAATCCCCGTGCAGCATTGGTTTCGTCCGTGAGCTCCGCCGTCATGCTTTTCACGACACCACCGTATCCCTTTAGCGCGCCATGCAATGAGCGGCTACAACTGTACGTCAGCGAACGATACTCTCAATGGTGTCAGTTACGTAGGAAGCACCTAAGGACAAGCGCCCAGAATGAGCGGGAGAGGCCAAACACGATGACGGAAACGATTACACCAATAAGACACAACAAAAGCACGGGTTTGCGACCAATATAGTCGGAAAGGCGGTTCCAATGGAGTACAGTGACGGCCTCTGCAGCGAAATGTGCAGATACCTGTGTTATAATTGGCCCGGTGCGCGTCCCTCTCCTCTAGAGGGTAAGTGAGACGTACTATGATCCCCGTGTAGTATCCAACCTTCCTTTCGTCACCACCAACGATCGGGAGCTCTTTCACCAGCTAGGGCAGACGTCAAGCCTTGTGTATCTCGTGCAGTCCAACCGGTTTACAGTACCTGGTTGAGGTAGGGGCTTATTGAATTGGATATGATGGACTCGGCGAACCACACGGAGATGAGAACCGCAATTTGCAGTTTAGGCAGTGGGGTAGGGTTTCGTATGGCATCGTCTTTGGGGAGCAATGGGGTCTCCTCATCGAGATGATCATCTTCAAACCTTGTGGGCGACTGTAACATCGATGGGGGGGCGGGGCGGGGAGAGCGATGCAGCCAAGCGCTCAGCAGTCGCTCAGTTTGTATGACTGTACCAGTTACGGCCTTCCTGGACAAATCTGGCTTGAGAATTGAGCCATTGCTTTGGGAGGGAAGTGAATGACAAAAGAGATGGCATCGCCACGTGCTGTCACGGTGATAGGTCGCTTGGGAAAATCCTGATTGATTGCCTTGGCCGTACTAGCTACGCCAGCGCCGAGAACCAACCCGCCAGCCTTTCGCTTTGGATATAGGCGTCCACTCACAGGAATTCTTGGTTATCTGATGGCGAGCAGAAGCGGAACGGTATCTTGAAACCGGCCCGGGTCCACGCTACAACACGGAAAGGTGTTTGTACCAGGCTACTACCAGCCAAGTAGACTCGTAACCAGCCATAAAACGAGTGAGTCCTTGGTTCTGCGAAGCCGATATCGCCATCACTGACTTGGAGGGGTCAGGCTGGTTCAAGCGCAGTGCGGACCAGCAGTGGACCGGTCGTTCGCGGAGTCGGGCCGGGGTCTCGATTTGGCGGAAGAGGCCCCGAAAATACTGATAAATGTCGGGGTCGGGTCCACCCTCTCGTATACCTTTTATAGAAGGAGCTCGGGTTTCCCGTCCACCCCCGAGACGCGCCTCCAGAGGCATCCGATACTAGGTTGAGGATCGGTCCACCCATTGGTGGTTGACCACAGCCGGCAGTTCGGAAAACTTTTATGTCTTGATCGGCTCGGCTCAGCTACATCACTGCTACACTTCGGCCACTGTTCGACACTTGGTTCGACAGTTATTTGGCTTTGTTCAGTTTACCACAGCTTTGGTCCAAACATGTTTCGAACGCTTTCCGCTTTCGGTTGTAGTCGTTCACACAATTCCGACTCGCCCCCTCGCGTTCCCCAGTGTGCCGCACTCACGCGCGGCCTTAGTGACTCAAGTGTGATGTGTCGCCGGCCAGGGCAGCCACTTCTGCAAATTTTCGTGTCGCGCGGAAGCGTGCGCGACCGTTTGCGATGGCCCGCGACCACCCAGACCAGCAGGGCTCCATGCAGCACTGTCCCTATTCCTGACCTCGCTGCACCTGAGCGCGGCATTAGCAACTCAAGCACAATGCGTCACCGACTAAGGTGGCCACTTCTGAGAAGTTTCGCGTCGCGCGGAAGCGTGTGCGACAGTCTGCGATCGCCTGCGACCACCCGACCCAGCAGGGCTATATGTACCTCACCATTCCATTTCCCGACCATGCAGCACTCACGCACAGCCTTAGCTATTTGATAGAGACACGACTGCGACCTCCATGGGCCTACCTTCGACACCTTGCACCCTGCAGAGGCCTGGGCGCTCACTTGTGCCGCTGCACACCCCCGAATCCTGCGCATCTTAGTATTTCTGGGCCAGGGCCCTTGCCATCACTTTGAGGGCGTTTCGGACAGATTTTGGTCACCATGTCGACCCCCCATCCAAATTGTACGCACGCCATGGGTACTCCACCCAGCAGTGGTGTCACCACGAATATATTTGACGCTCGTGTACAGTGTGTCATGATGGGCACCAGCGTCACTGTGGTGGCCGCAACGCAGGGACATGGTGATACAACTGCGCTCTCCCTGGGCACTGAAAAGGTTATTTTCGCATTTTATAGCTATGTTAAATTCTCTCTACTCACTCACACTCGCCTGTGCTTGTCCACGCTCTGCACGCTTTCTAAGTGCGGTGATACGACTGCACTCTCCCTGGGCCCTGAAGAGGCTATTTTCGCGTTTTATAGCTTTGTTACTCCCTCTTTACTCACTTACACTCGCCCACGCTCTTCGCTGCTTTCCCGCGCTTCCACGCTTTCCCGCGCTCTCTGTGCGCTCGGCTCTCCCCTCATTCCGAACTCTTCCCTTCGCGTTTTACCTTTCCCCTGTTTAGCTAATGCACCCTCTTTCCTTAGCTTACTTTCTCTAGTATATAAACTCATGTAATTACAACTTTACACCTCAGGTTATAGCAGAGACTTTCCCTCACAGATTTCGGACTTTTGAGCTCAGTGTAGCTCACTCCCTCACGTTCCCAGTGTGCTGCACTCGCGCGCAGCCTTATTGAATCGAACCCGACACATTCCCAACCACGGCGGCCACTTATACAAAGTTTCGCGCCGCGGAGAAGCGTGCGCGACCGTTTCCGACCACTCACTCGCGACCGACCCCGTTTCCCTTCCCGACCTCGCCGCACTCGCGCGCGGCCTTAGCCATTTGACACCGATGCGTCCGCGATCGCCACAGATCCACATACGACAGCTCACTCCCCGCGGAGGCCTGCACGACCACTTGCGACGCTTCACACCCCCTAGACCCTGCGCTCATCTTAGACTGTTTCCTAGCGCTTAGGGACAGTTTAGGGTATCAGCGGCTTTCCTGTGCCTCCGCGCTTTCCCGCACTCTGTGTGTGCTCTGCTTTCCTCTCACTCCGGACACTTCCCTTTGCGTTTTTGCACTCCCCTTTCCCCTGTCTAGCTAATGCACCCTTTTTCCTTAGCCTATATTCCCTAGTATATAGCCTATGTACTACAACTTTACAACCCAGATTTTGGCAGACTTCTCCCCTCGGACTTTTGAGTTCAGTGTAGCTCGCTCCCTCGCGTTCCCCAGTGTGCCGCACTCGCTTGCGGCCTTAGCGACTCGAACCCGACACGTTCCCGACCCCGGTGGCCACGTATACAAAGTTTCGTGCCGCGCAGAAGCGTGCGCGACTGTTCCCGACCACTCACTCGCGACCGACCCCGTTTCCCTTCCCAACCTCGCCGCACTCATACGCGGCCTTAGCCTTTCGACACCGACGCGCCCGCAATAGTCGTGGACCCCTATACGATAACTCGCGCCCCGCGGAGGCCTGCGCAACACCTCACGACACTTCACACCCCCCTAGACCCTGCGCCCATCTTCCGATCCACTGCAAGCAACTTCCTTAAGCTCCTCCCAGACTTTTTGAAAATATATCCCAAGACCTGAGTTCTGACCATCAGGCAGTTCTTATGGCAGTCAGGGGCCTTTTGAGGCCTTCGCGCAGAAATAGGGTTGAAGGCAACATGATTGATGACGCAGATGACTAGGGGTTGCTCAGATGTATGTAGGGGGGTCACACGAGTATTGTACAGGTAGCAGGATTTTTTTTTACGATTTTTATTGAATTATTACATTTTTTTACACTCCCTAGAGGTCGGGTACAAAAGTCCACCCATGTCATGAGGATTTCCGGTGCTGGGCCACTGGGTACGATCCACCTATGGGGGCCCAAATTGGGCCAGTTCCGGTCAACCCCCGAGGGCCAAAATCGGCCAAAATCCATACCCGACCTTATTCGGCATTATCGGGGGGCCTGGCGGAAGGTTGCTCCGAGCCTCCGACCCGAGACTCGGAATTGTTCCATTCCGGTCCGGCAACTTGAAGTAGAGAGGCAACTTGAAAGTCTTATAAGACTATCTGCTCTCTGGACCATCACCAGCTCATGTACATCTCTTCAGTTGCTCCCGTCATTCAGGATCAAACCCCGTTGTCAGTGACATCCTCCTTCTTTTGACTCTCTACCTACAGTTCTTACCGGGATCGCAGTTCTCATAATTTCAATGATATCGGTGTGCTCTATCCAAGGGATGGTACTAACTAGTAGATTAAAAAAACACCACGTCTGCTGGGAGTTTGGCCCGTGGTGGATCCGTACTACCCAGCCTGTTAGTGTCATCCGACCCGTAACCCCACAATACTGCGAATCGGCCACTGCCAAACGAACAGAACCCTGTGTGAGGGTTCGGGCACCCAGGGTCGACCATGCGGCCCCAGTTTCGGCTCATTCGGGTGCCAGTCGAGATGAGTCACCTCAGACAGCGGCAAAAAAAAATTAACCCTGAAACAAGGCTGACACATGGTCAACTTAGTTTGGGCCGTGCAAACCTGGCCATGGGGTTCCGGGTGAGGTGGCGGTGATAAGGATAGGTCTGGATATTACGTTTCCCGAAAAGATGGAGGCGTTGTACGTCAGTGTACCTGGGCCAGCCACCCAATGGTTTATCGTGACCATGATGGGCCCAGGTCAACGTCACCGTCAACCTGAGACACCAACAGAACTATCCAGAGAAGGATATATCACGAGCCAAGTACGACTCGGCCCTTCCCTCCCCTCGGCGGTAGAGTACAAAGGGGAAAGATAAGTGTCATCTGTAGAGTTGTGGACGATTCAGATCGCACGGGGTGCAAAGCAGAGGGAAGGATTTTGCGTCTCCGGTCTACCTAGGAACTGAGTCGATTGACAGAGCTAGCTGGGACCGACTGTAGCCCCCGCGAGCGAGGCAGATTTAGACAGACCACTGGCATTGGCGTGCAACAAGTGGCTCCGGGTCTGAGATCTGAGGCCTTGGGCCAAGCCTTGGGCGCCAAATGGGTTGCGAGTTGACGTATTATGTAGTATCGTAATTCGGAACTTTGGTGGCCGAAACTTGAATGATCATGAGTTGCCACCCGTCCATTGGTAGTACAGGTAAGTTACAGAGGGACGTGGCGGCGTTCTTGTGAACCATTTGTTTTTCCAGGACGTAGGGATTAAGCGGCAACAAGAACGGCAAAGCCCGTCGTCGGCCCTGCCTAGGGGTGAGTATTAAGCGCTATATTAGGCAGCTGCGTAACCCTCCACGCTTGCGGTGAAACCGCTGGGCAGGGACTGCGCCGCAGCAAGCACTGCATGGCAACTACTGTAATCCGAATTCCCAGTGCAATACAGTTTTCCGAGATATCTAAGGTCCTGCCAATTACCAGTACTACGACAGTCTCGACAGATGAGTATCACAGGAATGTCTACAAGTATGTGAGACTTAGTGCTCCCATCGTCCACAAGCGTCGGATCACCGACGTTGTCCGTTCTCGGTCTCCCGCCAGGAGACGCGTCCAGAGGGAGGTTCCAACTGAAAACTCTCACCAGCGCTATGGGTCGTCGCATTTGTGGGGATCCAGACGCTGCTCAGCTCCGATAGCGATGAACCGAAGTCTGCGTCCATGGTCCCCACGGTCCCGAGTCCACGCTGAACTCGGTCTGACCGTAGCCGGAGCATGAGACGCGAAATAAGCGTCGAGGAGAGGCTAAATGTCCGTGAGCAACTGTAGAGAGAGGGAATGCAACCGTGGGTCGAAAGATACAAACACGTTTGTTAACGGGGTCACGGAGTTCTTCAGTATTGTCTATGCAGGGCACCGAGGTAAGACAAGTCCCGAACAGCCGTCGATGGAGAGACGTACTGGGGCAAACTAGAAGCCGATGCGGAGTTAGTGTGTGGTCGTTCTGTGCTACAACAAGGGGGAGGGCGTACTTGTAATGTCAAAATGTTGGCCAGATTCACAAGGAAAAGTACGCTGAGGATCCACAGAACAGTCAACAGTCTAAATCAGGCTAGAAGATGTGCAAACCGTACACGAAGTACAATGATCCTTAAACGGATTCGGTCATCTGTTGATGTAGGTAATGCGGATGCGCTCACCGTCGCGGACAACCATCTGGATAAGCGGGGCACTATAGCCTACCCTTAGCGCTTTGTATAGCGTGAGGGCGAAGATAGTAACAGTCAAAGGCCAGCAAACCGCCCCACGCGATAGATAGAACTATGTAGTGTGCTAAGCACAATCATGCTCGCGTTACTGGGTCAGGACTCACAGCTACCTCTGAAATAGTCAAGTAAGGCATTGCTGAGAACAAAGCAAAAAACGGCGCACCCCTCATCAGAAAGACCTAGGCTCAGATGGCAGATAGGTTTTAAAGGAGGTGGTACGCGGGCCACTACGTCGTCCGATTCTGTGGCGATCGCGATCTGTCACACGATCAGTTAAGGGCCAAATGACGTCCAGGGTAAGTGCGTACGAAGCCGAAAATGATACTCGCTCCGGCCAATGTGGCCAGGGCCAATAAGATGCGGATTATTCTTGCTATATAGGGCGTATACCCGCATCGAACAGAGTACTACGACTATATGGTGGGACTTCAGAAAAAGTCTGGGTACGGTAGCTCACCAGCAACGAGAAACTGCAAGGCCATGCCAAAGTAGCCCTTGTAATGATGCGCTTGCCAGCTAACTTCGCGTTAACAAACGGTCAGCGAATGCAGGGGAACTTGAGCACGTACGCAGTTTGAAGCTAGTAATCGGAGGCGTGAGTTATTTAACAAATGCAGATGATACTGATACTGCTGTACGCTACCTCGCATGACGTGTTAGGAATGAGGCTTATGACAATTGGCATGTACCCAAAAATAGCAAAGTAACGGTTGAGGAAGAAAATGGACGAGACCCATCCCGTACGGTAGGGGTTCGGCCAGAAATACTCGACTTCACAGGACAAGGTGAGCACGTAGTCATAGTAGAGAATTGCTAACAATGCTCTGAGCCACTGGAAGGTACGACGCGATTGCTGCTAACTCACCAACAGGGAATGTGTTGAACTACGTAATTCAGAAACCTGTAATGAATGCGTTGTAGAGGATTTAAACATGCTAGAAGCAAAGAAAATCGCACAAATGCCTCTCGATGACTATGATTTCGTCGGCAGACAAGGCCATGGGTCTCTCGCGGGGAAGAAAAGGGAGGGTTTGGCCGTGTCACCAAGGAACCGACAAGATTAATATACTAGTACATCGTGGTGCTGGCAAAAAGTCTTGTAAAGCCCCAGAGTCTACAAATTTATCCAGGACCGACCTGATAAGGCTCCGTTCTCCTCGCCTAGAATTTGGAATGGGCAGTGCCCTCTTTCACACGGTTTGTCTGCTTGTCCCAACCAAGTGGCAGGTCACTTCCCATGTTATAATGATTCGTCTCGTGTGGTGATCAAGGTAATATTACCAAAGGCAAAGGGACCTGCTGCGCAGGGAAGACACGAAGAGGGGGAGGGCGGAAGACGTAAGAAGCATGTCCAGTGACATGTGACAACGCTCAAGCTCGAGACCAAGCTCCAAGCCAAGTTCGAGACACGGCCAGTACCTCAGGTATCTGCCAATGGGATATCGGAGCAGGAGACATCGGGATGTTAATGTCGACATTGAATGCGTAAATGTATTAAAAATGAAGTGCTAACATGGGGTAGTTTTCCCGAGGAGCACATGGGTGTGTTTCTTGCGAGCTTATCAGATACACGTCCCCGAGTTGTCCGAGTTACCACGGTCCCTTATCGACTCCCTACGTCGCGCTCACATATCTCAGCCTATGCTGTGACGAACATGGACGACGAAACAGCTGAGATAGAGCTCGTACGCCTGTTCTCTATGTCGACGACGGCTTCAGCGTTTCCCTGACGGCGACATTAGTTGGAACAGAACCTCAACAAAACACGCCAGATATCTCAGAGAATGACCTGTGCGCCAACACATCCTTTCCTGCGCCCCTTGTCTTATCAGGTTCCTTCAGCCATCTTGACAAGTTTCGACAGTCGATTAGTCAAACTTGAGAAGACCATTCTTACCTCTTTACACATCGACTCAAATTCTCACCAAGCGCGGAAATAGTCTGTCCCGTACTCCCACTGCCTCGTTCTGAATGCTTATGAGCCACCAGATATCGATAGTGCTCTGCAGAAGATAGATGAAGTGGCGAGCAACCAGGAGGGGATAGCCGCGGAGGAGGCGTTGATCCTTGCGAGGGTACTGTCTCCAGTTGCATCGAAAACTCTCACGAACTCTCAATCCTCCTTTATCTCCAAGTCCACAGCCTGATCAACTCGACGTGTACACCGATGCGTTGGAGCGTCTAAACGCCAACATCGCCTTCGGGTCGGCTGAGGAGAATCAACGCGATACTGTCAGGACTCGACCCTGTCTGTCCTCTCTTTTCTTTTCTCACACCCTCGTTTCCAGGCGAGGTTGGTTGAAACCGGAGCCAAGAAGCTTGCTCAATTGTTCACAAAACTCGTTGCTTCGGGCTCGACAGGCAGTCACCCTGCCGGTTCAGACTTCCAATACTCCCCTTTCCCTCGCGGCGACCTCGCAAACTTGCTACCTCTCGTCAAGTTCCTCCGCGCTCTTCCTTTGCCAGCAACGCACCCGTCTCACTTTGCTGCCGCCGCCATCCTGTCGGCTCTCAAAGAAGCGCAACGCGGCTACGCCGAGATGAGAGGAAACTGGGCGAAGAAGTGCTTGGAGGTTTATGGACGTCGCGTTATAGACAGAGCAGAAACGACCGATGGGGTCGCATCTGGGCGGGAATTGGGAAAATGGAAAAGCGAGCTTCTTGATGTTGTTGAGGTCAGTTCCTTGTGTCGACATTCGTTATGAAACTAACTCTGGCTGCAGGAGGAGTACGATCTCCTCGTCCAGCTTGCTCCGCTGCCGGGTCCATCGCATCTCCCTTCTACTTACGCCGCTCTTCTTACCCCTCTGACCGCCCTCTTCAAAACAACTCTGTCTTCTCTCTCGGCTCTGATCAAGCGCTCTTTACACAAGTATACGTTCCACGCCCTCGCATGTTATTCGGCGCTGTCAGCGCGTCAAGATAGATGGGATGAGCTTATAACTAGGCGCGCCGAGCGGAAGGAGAACGAACTGAAGGAGGACCTACACGCTTTGCGTGGCGTGTGCCTGCGAAGCTTCCCAGAGTTCCTGGCAGACATCAAACTAGCAGGCCTAGGAAGAGGCGGGGAGGTTGGTACGGGATGTGCTGACTTTACAATCACGGTATGTCTTTCTCTTATTCCGTGGAGGTCTCTTCACATCTCCTCCCGCAGACGACACGATATCTCGAACAGTTATTAGAGGTTCGTGACGCCGTAGGGCCCACTCTGATGCTCTTAGGTGATGGTAATTGGAGAATGGGCGACGGCATCCAGGCGAAACCCAATCAGGGGAAGCCCGCGCCGGGGAGTGAGGGCAGACTCATCGAACATTATGCGTGTATGCGCCCCTTCGTCCACTCAGAGGTAGTCTAACTGACCCAACTACAAACAAGATGACGTCGTGACGACCCTGATCACCAGTTTAACGACGCTCTCTCGGATGCAGAGGCGTCCGGCCTTCGGTTCTGTTTTCCTGCTCAACAACACCGCCTATCTCTGCGCGAACCTACTCGAGCCACGCGCGCCCCGTGCGCCAAATCCTCTCGCGGCCGACTCTGGACGCGATCAACTCGAACTTCCGCACCGCCAAGGCGGGCTACTTTGACTCGAACTTCTCCCCGCTCGTGCAGGTGCTCGCGGATGACAAGGAGAAGTCGGGTGGGGCGGGAAAGACGGCGGCGAAGGAGAAGTTCACGCGGTTCTTTGATCTGCTCGACGAGATCAAGGAGCGGCACCAGCTTGCGCGGGTGCTGGAGGACGACGAGGAGCAGCGCGCGTTGCTGGAGGACGAGGTGGTGAAGCTGGTCGTGCCGAGCTTACAGCGGTTCACGCAGAAAATGCGCGAGAAGGAGTTCAGTAAGAGTGAGTTGCGAGGGTCTTTTCTCCGATGGGTCGTGCTGAACGCGCAACTCTGCAGATCCGTCTAAGTGTGAGTTTTGATTGCTTTGCGAGGGGCGCACGCGCTAGATTGCTCTCTCTCTACAGATATCAAGATGACTCCTGAGGAGGTAGAGGCGCAGATCCGGAGTTTTTACTGACTCGCAATGTGTATCCAAGGCATGCGTCGCGTTGTTGTGCACTTGCATCAAGCCAGGCCGTCCGCGATAGTATATTCATATCTGCGTAATGGGACGTTCACACGCGCTAGGTGATATCCCAAAAGAAACGCCAGAACGTCTCTGGCATGTAAACACGAGATAGTTAAAACACGATCACACACCTGCTGCGGGCAAGCAGAGCGTGTTCGATATATCGCGCCAGTCATTGTGCATCATGAATATTGTGCATGAATAGCGAGCCTGCCGAACCTCCAAAGAGGAAAATGACGAAGCGGAGGCGTGGTTCGTCCGTCCATGGGTGTTCAAGTTTGCGCCTCTATGGAACCCCCCTCTGAAAAATTTCACAGTGTCCCTTGCCATTTTGTGTGAGGGGTGATTATTTAATAACTATTTTGGCTTATAATACTGTAACCGTTGTGAGGTAAGCGCTATCCAAATTATAATTATTAAAGACACTATAAACATCATTAAATTACTGTACTGTAAGGTTCGACTTGCTTATAACCTTTAGAGATATTATATTATAAGTCATTGTAATGCCTGATACTGTGTTTAGGGCCCAATATCCCCGGCGTCTTATCGTCTGTCGTATTTTCCCACTCGTCTACCTGACTGTTACTGGCGGGGTCCCTTCGAAATGAGTCGACCTCCCGCTTCTGGTTCTATGTCCCAGACTCCTGCAGCGACGCCGCCGTCATCTTCCAATATCGAAAGCATCTTTGACACCGCTCTCAAGTCGTACAAGAAAAAGACGAAGCAAGATCTAAAGAATCACGATCTCTTCAAGCAGTTCGAAAAATGCGACTCTCCTAGCGCAATTCTCGCCGCGTTTCAGGCCGATCAGTATGGCCCATCTCCGATTGACGACACGTTGAACAAATGGTTCGTTCCAACAGTCAACGTTCTTTATGCCTTCTCCGCGTCGCTCGGCGAAGGTGTCGGTTTGGTGGATGTCAACACATTTGTCAGCGATCTCGCTCTGATGTCGATTCGGCAGGTCTTCTCACCCGCCAAGGTCATTTTTGCTGGCGCTGGCGTCCTCCTCTTGGTGGGTGGCTTGGTTTATTCCATCGTGTGGACTATCGTGAACGCCGAGTGATCTCAGGCGGCTAGAGATGTCGCTGCGAGCCAAGACATCCTCGTCGACATCTTCGGACGTATCGACTGTTTCTTCAGTCGGCTCGAGATATATACGGAGGTCCCACTAACGCCGGCGATGACGGAAAAAATGGTGCAAATAACGGTTGAGGTTCTGGATATACTCGCGACCGCCACGAAGGAAATGAAAGAGAGCCGAGCGAGTGAGTTCGTCCTTCACCCACGTTTCTCAATACTCATCTTGATTTAGAAAGATTTGTGAAGAGGGTCGCGGGGCGGACGGAACTAGAGGATGGGTTAAAGAAGCTCGACAAACTGACAAACGAAGAGTCTCTACTAGCGAGTGCACAGCTCCTGAAGGTCACCCATGACATCCACAACCAAGTGACGGTGGTCGCCGACGGCGTGGAAGGTGTCGACCAGAAAGTGCAAGTCGTCGTAGCCCAAGTGGAAGACGTCAAATGCGACGTACAGGTTGTCAGCGATCGAGTCGAAGTGGTCAACAAAATGGTGCAAATAATCGTCGATGGTGAGAAACATGTGATCAATTGTCGGGATCTCCGTATAAACTCTTAGCTGCCTAGGCGGCAAGGAAGTAACGGCAACGGCAATGGAAGCGAAATTGATCTTGAAACAAACAGCTGACAACGTGGACGACGTGAAGCGTTCGTCATCAGTCCCTCAGTCGAGTATCCAACACTGACATGATCGCAGGGAACCAATTGCGAGAGAAACTTAGAAGGTGGCAATCTCCCCCGGATCCATCCACAAACCACAACTTTGCAAGCGATCGTCAACACGAGGGAACAGCCGAGTGGTTCATCAGAAACCACAAATTCGTGGAGTGGAAGGTGACTGGTTCCCTGCTATGGATACACGGGAAACGTGAGCTTGTTTCACTTCTGATGGCTCCCGTGAGATCTTATGGATCATACGGGTTTCGCAGCCGGGTCAGGGAAAAGCGTCCTATGGTTCGTTTCTCTCCGTATCCTTCGGTTTTGGAAAGCTTATAATCATTGACCAGCTCTGCCGTCATCAACAATGTTACGACCCTGTGCAATGAAGGATCGGCTTCGATGGCATATTTTTACTTTGACTTTCGGGATATCAACAAGCAAGCCCGCCGCAACCTGCTTTCCTCATTTCTCACCCAACTTTCCAATCGTTCTGAACATTTTTGCGACATACTCTCCCGCCTCTATAGGGCACACGACAACGGCGCCCATCAACCTAGCGACAGCGTTTTGTTGCAATGTCTCAAGGAGATGCTCACGCTTCCGAATCAAGGCCCAGTTTACCTTATCATGGACGCTCTTGACGAATGTCCCGACACATCTGATGTCCCGTCCCCCCGCGAACAGGTCCTTGATCTCGTAAAGGACCTCGTCGGCCTCCGAGTTCCTAGTCTTCATATCTGTGTTACGAGTCGCCCGGAGGTCGACATCAGCGACGCACTTGAGTCAATCGCGTCTCAGGCAGTTTCCCTTCAAGACGAAAGCGGGCAAAAGAAGGATATCGCCAACTACGTCAGATCTGTGGTCTACTCCGGCTCGGGTAAATTTATGAGGAGATGGAGGCCAGAGGACAAAGAGCATGTCATCGAGACACTCTCAGAGAGAGCTGACGGAATGTGAGAACATATAAGGGCGACGATAATGCGTATTGATGGTATTCAACAGGTTCCGATGGGTCTTTTGTCAACTGGAAACGTTGCGAAATTGCCTGCCACAGAACGTCCGGGGCGTCCTCAAAGAACTGCCCAAATCTTTAGACGAGACATACGAGCGGATGTTGAAAGAAATTGGGAAGACCAACCCGCGTCAGGCTTATCGTCTATTACAATGTCTCACTGTGGCAAGTCGGCCACTTCGCGTCGAGGAGCTTGCGGAGGTTCTTGCGCTCGACTTTGATGGGGCCGAGGACGGGATACCAGCGCTGAATAGAGACTGGCGATGGGATGACGAGCAACAGGGTGTGCTGTCTACGTGTTCGAGCTTGATCGTCGTCGTCGACGGCGTCGATGAAGACTCAGGCTCTTGGGCGCGGAGGCACCGCGTTGTACAATTCGCTCATTTCTCGGTGAAGGAGTTCTTGACTTCGTACCGCCTTGCCAACTTCGAAGCAGACATTTCCCACTTTCATATCCGTCTCGAACCAGCGCACGCCGTTATCGCTCAAGCTTGCTTGGCAATCCTACTTCAGTCAAATTCCTACAATGACAAGGCGGAAAGTCGCTCTCCTCTACGTGAGTACGCCGGTCGGTACTGGGTAGACCATGCCCAATTCGAGAATGTATCGTTACGTGTAGAAGGTGGGATGCGACGTCTTTTTGATCCAGCAAAACCATATTTCGCATCATGGGTCAACTCGAACTCGCATAATATCGACAAACAATGGTGGTCCTTCCTACGGGGTGCCACTGGTTTCGATACACTGTCATACTACTATTCTTTGCTTTGGAAACCCGTTTCATCCGTCGGCTATGATCAAGGACACCAAGAAAAATATACCCCGTTGTGCATATACTACGCTTCGCTGTGTGGATTTCCCGACCTAACGAAATACCTCATCGCCGAGTATCCTCAGCATGTGAACGCTAGGGTTGGTTACAACAAGAGTCCACTTGTGGTGGCATTGCACAAGAGACACTGGCAAGTGGCAGAGCTATTATATCGAAATGGCGCAGCCGCGGATGTCGCGGTTACCGTTTATGAAAATTGCACTCCACTGCACGCGGCATCAAAGGACGGGATCGAGGATGTCGCACGGTGGCTTCTCGACCATGGCGCAGATGTGAACTCACAAGAAAACGACCTCTCCAGTCCACTCCACTTAGCAGCCGCGAACGGACACCTGGAACTTGTTCGGATCCTGCTGGGGCACAGCGTAGACGTCAACGCCGCGACCAGGAACAACCGTACTCCATTGCACGAGGCATCAGAAGGCGGGCATGTCGATGTTGTGCGGCTATTGATCCAGCATGGAGCGGATGCAAACACGCATCTTCAGACGCTATTGGTTCTAGCGTCATCGTCGGAGAGTGTCGAAACTGTGCAGCTCCTCGTCGAGCTCGGGGCGGATGTCAATGCACAAGATGTGGGCCACTCGACGCCTTTGAATGTGGCCTCGTCAAAGGGGAATTCTGAAACTGTGCAGCTCTTGATAAAGCTCGGGGCGGATGTCAACGCCCAGGATAGGAGCCACTCGACGCCTTTGCATCTGGCCTCGTCCTGGAGCAATGCTGAAACTTTACAGTTGTTAATCGATCATGGAGCGGATGTCAATATACGGGATGGGAGCCACTCGACTCCTTTGCATCTGGCGTCGTCCAAGGGGAATGCTGAAGTCTTGCAGCTATTGATCGAGAACGGGGCAGATATCAACGCATACAATGAGAGCCACAAGACGCCTTTGCATCTAGCGTTGTCTGTGGTGAGTGCAAAAGTTGTGGTACTATTAATGCAGCACTGTGTTGATGAAGGGAACAGAACAACAGCCGTTGGATGTCACCGTCAGATCAGAGGGTCATGGAGCTATTGATCGAGCACGGGGCAGATGTTAACACACGCGATCTGAGCCACACGACACCCTTACATCTTGCGTCATCCATGGGGAACGCTGAAGCCGTGCGGCTAATTATCGAGCATGGGGCGGATGTGAACGCACGGGATCAGGCCCACTCGACCCCTTTGCATCTGGCATTGTCGGTCATGGGGGATGCCAAAACCGTTGAACTATTATTCCAGTACGGGGCGGAAGTCCATGCACAGGACCGAAACCAATCGACCCCTTTGCATCTGGCATCATACTGTGGGAATGCCGAGGCCGTGCAGTTCATGATCGAACACGGGGCGGACGTAAACGCGTGGGATGGGGACCACAAGACGCCGTTGCTTTTAGCGCTGTCTCGGGTGAGTGCAAAAGCTGTGATACTATTGACGCAGTACTGGGTTGACGTAGGGGACAGGGCAGCATCTTTGGGTCATCTAATCCGAGGGTCGTGCGGCTATTAATCGAGCATGGGGCGGATGTTAACGCACATGATGGGAGCCACTCGATGCCTTTGCACTTAGCGTCGTCCAGGGAGGACGTCGAAAGCGTGCGGCTAATCATCGAGCATGAGACGGATGTGAATGCACGGGACCAGGCCCACTCGACACCTTTGCATCTCGCGTCATCCAAGGGGAATGCCGACACTGTTGAGCTATTACTCAAGCACGGGGCGGATGTCCACGCACGGGATCAGGGCCACTCGACGCCTTTGCATCTGGCGTCTTCACAGGGGAGTGCTGAAACAGTACAGTTATTGATCCAACACAGGGCTGATATCCATGCACAGGACGGGAATCCCCCGACGGGTTTTGATCCAGAGTCGTCCAAGGGGAGTGCCGAAACTGTGCGGCTATTACTCCAGCACGGGGCGAATGTCCACGCACTGGATGAGAATCACTCGATGCCTTTGCATCTGGCGTCGTCCCAGGGTAACGCTGAAATTGTTAGGGTATTACTCCATCACGGGGCGGATTTACACGCACAAGATCAGAAAGACTTGACGCCTTTGCATCTGGCGTCATTAACGTGGAATCCAAATGCCGAGACTGTGCGGTTTTTGATCGAGCATGAGGCGGATGTGAACGCACAGGGTCAGGCCCGCTTGACGCCTCTGCATCTGGCTTCATATCGAGGGAATGCCAAAAATGTTGAGCTATTGCTTCAGCATGGAGCGGATGTCCATGCACAAGGTTTAGACCTCTCAACGCCTTTGCATGTGGCCTCGTGCTGTGGGAACCCTGAACCTGTGCAGCGACTAATACAGCACGGGGCGGATGTCAACGCACAGAATCAAAGCCGCTCGACACCTCTACACCAGGCATTACGAGTGGCATTATCTAGTCAGGCACCTATGGCCAATGTCGTGTCCTTGCTACTAGAGCATGGTGCAAATGTGGATGTAGAGGACGACGAAGGTTGGACTCCGTTCCAGATTGCGTCGTCGATGGGACAATGCCGCGAGATCACACAGCTATTTTCAGACTATTGTGTTATTGTAGAATAGTATGTGGGCCCAGTGGCTACTAGCACCCCAATTTTCGTAGTCACGCATCTGCTTTGCCACTTCATTCTTCTTACGTCTTCTCGGCCCATTTCCCTATACTCATGTACTGGTACCACTCGCTCGTTCTTACTCGGCGTCTTCATGTGCCAGTCTTGCATCCTCATCGAGCAGACTGACTGCTTGAAGGCTGTTCCGCGAGAATTCTCGCGTTCTGCTCAGTACTTCTACTGAACAATGTCGTTTATCCCTGCCAGTGCGCAAACCTTCTCAGGCATCTCCCACCTGGTGATCGAGGTTCTCTCGTGACAGACCCGCCACATGACCAATCCGGATTCCGGGACTGCATGCCATGGCACACCCTAACGTCTCCTCGTTCGTGCAGGTTGCTTGCAGAAGACAGGGAGATGTCGGGCAGCGCGCGTATTACTGCTGCGAAGGAGAAGTCCGCACATTCATTCGAACTACTCGAAGATATCAAGGAGAGTCACTGGCGTTGGACGAGGAGCAGCGAGGGATGCTCGTGGATGAGGTGGTAAAGCCCGTCGTGCCGAGCTTAGACTTACAGCAGTTCACGTATAAATGTGCAAGAAAGAGTTCAGCAATTTTTTTCTCTGATGCGTTGTGCTGAATGCGCGGCTCTGCAGATCCTTTCAGGTATGTGTTTTGATTACTCTACGGATATCAAGATTACCCCCGAGGAGAGGCGCAGATTAGGAGTTTTTACTGACTCGCAACGTGTAGCCAAGGCACGGGTCGCGTGGTTGTGCACTTTCGTCGACCCTGACCGTCCGCGCGTTCTGTGATAATACGTTCCATGAGCGTAATGGAACGCTCACGAGCTGATAGATATCCCGATAGAGATTCCAGTCTAGCCAGAACGTCTCTGACGTATAAACGTGAGACGGTTAAAACGCGATCACACCCCTACCGCGGGCAAGCAGCGCATACTTAATGTCTCGCGCCAGTTGCCGTGCGCCATGATTTAGTTCCCTGTCGAAGAGGAGAATGACGGTGGTCCATGGGCGATGTCGATGAAAGCAGGTGCAAAGAGAAACCATTGAGTGCCTTGCTGCTTGCCGGTCCACGTCTCGCTGCGCCAAATTTTACCGTAGGTACCATACTGTCCAGCATGGAGGGAGGCCTTGCTCGCGCTAGAATACCTCGGTTACTTGTTATGCTGCGTCCGTAACTGCCGCAAACACTCGTTTGAAACCGCCCGGCTACAGGGCCGGTCACTTGGAGGAAATATGGGGGGCAGGATATTTCGACTCGGAGTTGCCGTCGCAGAGCTTCGCGCCGACGGGAATGTGTGTGAAGTTGATGTAAGTTCCGTTCTTCATCAGTATAACCTACTCATTCATCTCACCAGACTGCTTTAGATGATGATGGAGGCTTGGGATGTGGCTCTCGGTGCGCAATGGCCGCCGTGTGCCTGAAAGCGACAGGCAAGTGGCTGGCCAACGATCCGTTCGAACGAAGCGTACAGTGTTGTGTACGCCTCGATGAGTAAGGTCGGAAGCAGGCGAATGTCATTCGCTCATTGAACTCACTGCGGCCCCATACCACCACCATCTACATGTCCTCCTCCCCTGCCGATTCCCCCATGGCTAGCCCCCCTCATGGCCAGTCACAGGTGGATGCTATGACCTCCTTGCAGAGGCCGCTGTCGGGCTCTCGTTGTATCTCGGCTTAGACCCTGACGAACCAACTCCAACATGGGTGACGAAACAGCCGAGGCAGAGCTCGTACGCCTGTCCTCTGTGTCGATGACGGCTTCATTAGTTGGAACAGAACCTTAACAAGACACACCAGATACAGTATCTCAGAGAATGACCCGTGCGCCAAATACCGTTTCTTGCGCACCATTTCCTGGGCCTATCAAGTCACTTCAATAATCTTGACAAGCTTCGACAGTCGATTAGTTACATTGAGCTTGAAAAGTCTGTTCTCCCTCTTTTCTCTTTTACACACCGACTCAGGTTCTTACCAAGCGCGGGAATAGTGTGTCCCGTACTCCTCTGCCTCGTTCCGAGTGCTGATGAGCTACCAGATTTCGATAGTGCTCTGCAGAAGATAGATGAAGTGGCGAGCAACCAGGACTCCCAGGAGGAGATGGTCGCAGAGGAGGCGTTGGACAACTTCAAGTTGGACCTGCGAGGGTACGTCTTCAGTCACTGTACATCGAAAACCCTCCAATCTCTCAAACATTATATCCGAAGTCCCCAAAACGATCAACTTGACGCATACACCGACAATTTAGGAGAACCAACGCGATACTGTCGGGATTCGTCGTCCGATTCGATCTCGTCTGTCCCCACTTCTCCCTCACACCCTTGTTTCCAGGCGAGGTTGGTTGAGACCGAGCCAAGAAGCTTGCCCAATTTTTCACAAAGCTCGTTGCTTCGGGCTCGACGGGCAGTCCTCCTGCCCGTTTGGACCTCCAATACTCCCCATTTCCTTGAGACGACCTCGCGACCCTGCTATCTCGTCAAGTTCCTCCCCGCTCTTCCTTTACCAGCGACGCACCCTTCTCACCTTGCCCCCGCCGCCATCCTATCGGCTCTCAAAGAAGCGCAACGCTACTACGCCGAGATGAGAGGAAATTGGGCGAAGAAGTGTTTGGAGGTTGATCCACGCGCTCGTAGCATGTTACTCGGCGCTGTCAGCGCGTCAAGATAGATGAGCTTATAACTATGCGCGCCGAGCGGAAGGAGAACGAACTCGAGGAGGGCCTGCACGCTTTGCGTGGCGTATGCCTGCGCAGCTTCCCAGAGTTCCTGGCAGACCTCAAACTAGCGGGTATAGGAAGAGGCGGAGAGGTTGATACGGGGTGTACTGACTATACAATCACGGTATGTCTTTCTTTTATTCTGCGGAAGTCTCTTCACGTGTTCTCGTTCTCCTTGCAGACGACACGATATCTCGAACAGTTATTAGAGGTTCGTGACGCCGTAGGGCCCACCCTGATGCTTAGGTAATGGTAATTGGAGAGTGGGCGACGGCATCCAGGCGTAACCAAATCAGGGAAGCCCGCGCCGGGGAGCGAGGGCAGACCCATCGAACATTATGCATATATGCCGATAATATGCACCATCTCGTTGACTCCAGAGGTTAGTCTAACTAACCCAACTACAAACAAGACAACGCCGTAACGACCCTAATCACCAGTTTAACGACGCTCTCTCGGATGCAGAAGCGCCCGGCCTTCGGCTCTGTTTTCCTGCTCAACAACACCGCCTATCTCTGCGAGAACATTCTCAAGCCACGCGCGTCCGTGCTCTAGATTCTCTCGCGGCCGACGCTGGACGCACTCAACTCGAACTTCCGCATCATCAAGGCGACTCGAACTTCTCCCGCTCGTGCAGGTGCTCGCGAAAGACAAAGAGAAGTCGGGCGGGAAAGGCGGCGATGGAGAAGTTCACGCGGTTCTTCGATCTCCTCGACGAGATCAATGAGTAGCACCAGCTTGCGCGCGTGCTGGAGGACGACGAGGAACAGCCCGCATTGCTGGAGGACGAGGTGGTGAAGCTCGTCGTGCCGAGCCTATAGAAATTCACACAGAAAATGCGCGAGTTCAGTAAGAGTGAGTTGTGAGAGTTATGTTCTTCTTCGATGTGTTGTGCTGAACGCGCAACTCTGTAATCCCTGTAAGTGTAAGTTTCGATTGTTTTTTTTGCGACGGGCGCGCGCGCTAGATTACTCTCTCTACCGACATCAAGACGACCCCTGAGGTAGAGGCGCAGATCAAGAGGTTTTTTCCGACTCCCAACGTGCAGTAGCCAAGGCGTGCGTCGC
Source organism: Lactarius sanguifluus (assembly GCA_021527775.1). Taxonomy (NCBI): domain Eukaryota; kingdom Fungi; phylum Basidiomycota; class Agaricomycetes; order Russulales; family Russulaceae; genus Lactarius; species Lactarius sanguifluus. The sequence continues at coordinate 94,832 of JAKEYF010000138.1, read as the reverse complement.
GCTGTTGTGCACCTTTTTCATTTAGCCAGACCGTCCGTGCGTTCTGTGATAAGATATCCGATGCGCGCGGTGGAACGTTCGCACGAGCTAAGAGATATCTAAAAGGAAACACCACGCATACAAGAATACGACTCTCGAATGGCTCCAGATACATCTCAATCTCCTTGACCTACTTGATGTACACGCGAAGTCATTGAGTGCCTTGTCGCCCCCTGGATGCCCTGATGACCAGCACGGAGGGAGGCTCGAGCGAAGGGGTGGGGACGAATGCTTGCGGTCGAGCGGCCTATTCCGCATCCGTAACTGCAGCGAACACTCGCTTGGAACCCTGCGGGTGCAGGCCGGTCTTCAAGCTGGTACGTGTTCTTCGAAAGCTGTCGTCGCAGAGCTTACGGGCGGGTGTGAATGGGGTGTAGTTCTCAGGGGCGCCTTGCGCGAGCCGTAGAGGGTGATTGGGCGCTTGGAGGCCCGGGGAGACAGACACGACGAAAATGGCACATCCATTCGATTGAGTGACAGAGTATACGACGGCTCAGTGTGCGTCTCTATGAATCAGGCAAATGTTTGTGGAAGGAATACGTACTGTCCTTTCTATTGATGATGACACGTTTCTTCGCAATCGTACTCCACCCTCTTTTGCCAGAGTTTCTTCAATTCTATGAGGGAGGGTAGGAAAAGGGAAAGGAACTTCACATCCCAACTCTTCACGATTACTCTGGGGATAGCTGGCGTACCGCATTGAACAGATCGGACGAACTGGGACGAAGACTTGAATCAGCAGTCTGGTCAGAATCTTTCCAGGAAAAGACCAGGATAGTACGACGATGGGTGATAAGGACGTGCATTCCGGCCTCTGGCGATGGAGGGGTTACAAACACGATGGTAAGCCGGAACTTCTCTTTTTTCAAGTCCAGGGACGGAGGTCCAGGGACGGAGAAGACTCCCGGACACCGACCGTGACATGGGTGGGCCATTGGTCCGTGGGCCGGGCCGTCCCCGATGCCGTAAGCCCGAGTGAGTATACGTTGGAGTCCAACGGCAATTTCGACTGTTATTTGTCTAGACCGTCTTTCTGGATCGATGGGTATACTAGTTGGCGGTAACGATGTATTCTAACTCGTGCGTGTTACACCTGCTCTACCGAGTCAGCTGAGAGCGCTAGTATTGCGCTACCGTATCCAGCAGTTCTCGGCGTCTTATCGACGGACTCGGATCAGTACTAAGTTAGTACAATCAGTGTTTTCCCACCCTCGTCAGCTACCAGCATACTCTCAAAATGAGTCGACCTCCCGCGTCTGGTTCTATTTCCCAAACTCTAGCGATACCATCATCTTCAAATATCGAAAGCATCTTTGACACTGCTCTGAAGTCGTACAAGAAAAAGACCAAGCAAGATCTAAAGAAACACGATCTCTTCAAACAGCTCGAAAAATGCGATTCTCCCGGCGCCATTCTGGCTGCATTTCAAGCCGATCAGTTTGGTCCATCTCGGACCGGTGGTGACGACGACAGGTTGAAACAGTGGTTCGTTCCAACTGTCAACGTTCTTTATGCCTTCTCCGCGACGCTTGGTGAAGGTGTCGGTTTGGTAATCTCAACTCACTGGCATCTGTCAGTGATCTCGCTCTGATATCGATTTGGCAGATATTTCCACCAGCCAAAATGGTTTTCGCTGGCGTTGGTGTTCTCCTCTTGGTGGGTGGCTTGGTTTATTCCCTCATACGGAATATCACGGCACTGAGCATTCCTAGGCGGCTAGAGATGTCGCTGCGAGCCAGGACACCCTTGTCGACATCCTCGGCCGAATCAACGGTTTCTTCAGTCGGCTTGAGATTTATACTGGCATCCCGTTGACTCCGGCGATGACAGGGAAAATGGTGGAGATAACGATTGAGGTCCTGGGTATACTTGCGACCGCCACCAAGGAAATGAAAGAGAGTCGAGCAAGTGAGTTTGTCATTCACCAGTCGCATCTCGAGACTCATTGATTTAGAAAAATTTGTGAAGAGGGTGGCGGGGCGGACGGACCTGGAGGATGGGCTGAAGAAGCTCGACAAACTGACACTTGAAGAAGTTGCGATGGCGAGTGCACAGCTCCTGAGGGTCACCCATGACATCCACGACCAAGTGACGGTCGTCGCCGACGGCGTAGAAGGCGTCGACCAGAAAGTTCAAGTCGTCGTAGCCCAAGTGGAAGACGTCCAATGCAACGTACAGGTTGTCAGAGATCAAGTTGAAGTGGTCGACAAAAGGGTGCAATTAGTCGTTGATGGTGAGAAACATGTGATCAACTGTCAAGATCTCCTCATAAAATCCTCTATAGACAGTAAGGAAGCAATGACAGCAACAATGGAGGCGAAATTTAGTGTACAACAAACAGCCGACACCGTAGACGACTTGAAACGTTCGTATAGTAACCACTCCCACCTTCGCTGATGGTCGAGTATCTAACACGATTTCGCAGGGCACCAATTGCGAGAGAGCCTTAGGAGATGGCAATCTCCCCCGGATCCATCCACAAGTCACAATTTCGCAAGCGATCGTCAACACGAGGGAACGGCCGAGTGGTTCATCAAAGACGGCAAATTGGGGGAATGGAAGGTGAATGGCTCCCTGTTATGGATCCACGGAAAATGTGCAGCTCCCGTGATCTTACGGGTGTTCGCAGCCGGGTCTGGGAAAAGCATCCTATGGTTCGTTTCTGTCATGAACTTTCCCCTGCATGTTTCTTTTCCTCTTTTTCTTCTTACTTTCCTTGATCTTATCTGATCTTATCCGATCTAGCTTGATCTTGACCTGATCTGATCCCATCTGCTGATGGCTATCAGATCTACTACAGATACCATATGCTTTGTTTCTCTTCTAGCCCCTTCTGATCTCCCCCTTGTCTCACCTTCTGTCTCACCTATACTCAGATGCCAGCTCATAAGCCCTGTCCCTGGTAGTATATAAGACTCCCTGTAATAGGCCATAGCTCCTTAGCTTTGGCTTAGTCAATCTACTGTCCTTGTCTCCCCTCTAGTCTCTTGCAGGCTCTCTTTCCCTTAGTACTCTTGCCTTGTTGGCAGAGTCTGTTTTCCCGTGGACTTGGTGCCCTCGCTTAGTCAGCAGGGCCCAGTTGGACTTAGGTGCCGTTGCACTCAGTGCCGGACCGACTCCGCATTCCTTGGCCTCAGGCTGGATCGGTTACAGAACGTGGACGCCCCGGCAGTGGCGTAACAGTTTCGCCTTAAATCATGGAGTTTTGGAAAGCTTACAACCGTTGGCCAGCTCTGCCATCATCAATGATATCACGACCCTGTGCAACGAAGGATCAGCCTCGATGGCATATTTTTACTTTGACTTTCGGGATATCAACAAGCAAGCCCGCCGCAACCTGCTTTCCTCACTTCTCACACAACTCTCTGATCGTTCTGATCATTTTTGTGACATACTCTCCCGCCTCTACAAAGCACACGACAACGGCGCGCGTCAGCCCAGTGACAGCGCTTTGTTCCAGTGTCTCAAGGAGATGCTCACGCCTCCAAGTCAAGGCCCAGTTTACCTAATGTTCGAGCTTGATCGTCGTCGTCGATGGCGTCGATGAAGACCGTCCCTCACGCTCTTGGGCACAAAAGCACCGCGTTGTACAATTCGCACATTTCTCGGTGAAGGAGTTCTTGACTTCGGATCGCCTTGCCAACCTAGAAGCAGACATTTCCCACTTTCATATCCGTCTCGAGCCAGCCCACACCGTTATCGCTCAAGCATGCTTAGCAATCCTACTCCAGTCAGATTACAATGACAGGGCCAAAAGTAGCTCTCCTCTAGGTGACTACGCTGGCCGGCACTGGGTAGACCATGCCCAGTTCGAGAACGTATCGTTACGTGTAGAGGATGGGATGCGACGTCTCTTTGATCCAGCGAAACCATATTTCGCGACATGGGTCAACTCGAACTCGCATAACATTGACAAACAATGGTGGTCCTTTCTACGGGGTTCCACTAGTTTCGATACACTGTCATACTACCATTCTTTGCTTTGGAAACCGGTTTCATCCGCCGGGGTCTATGATCAAGGAGACCAAGAAAACTATACGCCGTTGTGCTTATACTACGCTTCGCTGTGTGGATTTGCTGACCTGACGAAGTACCTCATCGCCGAGTATCCGCGGCATGTAAACGCTACGGTCGGTTATAACAAGAGTCCACTGGTAGCGGCATTGCAAAACAGACACTGGCACGTCGCAGAGCTATTATATCGAACTGGCGCAGCCACGGATGTTACCGTTTATGAAAATCGCACTCCGCTGCATGCGGCATCGGAGGAAGGGATTCTCGATATCGCACGATGACTACTCGACCACGGCGCAGACGCGAATTCACAAGAGAACGACAACACCACACCACTTCACTTGGCAGCCGCGAATGGACACCTGGAAATTGTTCGAATCCTACTGGGGCATAGCGTAGACGTCAACGCCGCGACAAAGGACGACCGTACTCCATTGCACAGGGCATCAGAAGGCGGACATGTTGATATTGCGCGGCTATTGATCCACCACGGAGCGGACGCAAGCACGCACCTTCAGATCCTATTGGTTCTAGCGTCATCGTCGGAGAGTGTCGAAACTGTGCAATTCCTCGTCGGGCTCGGGGCGGATGTCAATGCACAAGATGTGGGCTACTCGACGCCTTTGAATGTGGCCTCGTCAAAGGGGAATTCTGAAACTGTGCAGCTCTTGATCAAGCTCGGGGCGGATGTCAACGCCCAGGATAAGAGCCACTCGACGCCTTTGCATATGGCCTCTTCACGGACTTTGAGCGATGCTAAAACTTTACAGCCATTGATCGAGCGCGGAGCAGATGTCAATGCGCGGGATGGGAGCCACTCGACTCCTTTGCATCTGGCGTCATCCAAGGGGAATATTGAAGTCGTGCAGCTATTGATCGAAAATGGGGCGGATGTCAATGCATACAACGAAAGCCACAAAACGCCTTTGCATCTAACGCTGTCCGTAGTGAGTGCAAAAGTTGTGGTACTATTAATAGAGCACAGTATTGATGAAGAGGACAGAATAACCAACGCTGGATGTCACCGTCAGAGGAGAGGGTCATGGAGCTATTGATCGAGAACGGGGCAGATGTTAACGCCCAGGACCAGAGCCACACGACACCCTTGCATCTTGCGTCATCCATGGGGGACGCTGAAGCCGTGCGGCTAATTATCGAGCATGGGGCGGATGTGAACGCACGGGATCAGGCTCACTCGACGCCTTTGCATCTGGGGTTGTCGATGGGGGGCGCCAAAGCCATTGGGCTATTACTCCAGTACGGGGCGGACGTCCACGCACTAGATCAGAATCGCTCGACGCCTTTACACCTGGCGTCATACCAAGGGAATGCCGAAGCTGTGCAGCTCATGATTGAGCACGGGGCAGATGTCAACGCACGGGACGGGGACCACAAGACGCCGTTGCTTTTAGCATTGTTTGAGGTGAGTGCAAAAGCTGTGATACTATTGATGCAGCACTGGATTGATGAAGGGGACAGGACGATTTCGTTGGGTTATCTCCGAGGATCGTGCAGCTATTGATTGGGCATGGGGCGGATGTTAACGCACATGATGGGAGCCACTCGATGCCTTTGCACCTAGCGTCGTCCGGGGGAGATGCTGAAAGCGTGCGGCTAATCATCGAGCACGAAGCGGATGTGAATGCACGGGATCAGGCCCACTCGACACCTTTGCATCTCGCATCATCCAAGGGGAATGCCGAAACTGTTGAGCTATTACTCAAGCACGGGGCGGATGTCCACGCACAGGATCAAGATCACTCGACGCCTTTGCATCTGGCGTCGTCACAGGGGAGTGCTGAAATAGTACAGTTATTAATCCGGCTCGGGGCTGACGTCCATGCACAGGATAGGAGTCGCTCTACGAGTTTTGATCCGGAGTCGTCCAAGGGGAGTGCCGAAACTGTGCGGCTATTACTCCAGCACGGGGCGAATGTCCACGCACTGGATGAGAAGCACGCGATGCCTTTGCATCTGGCGTCGTCCCAGGGTAACGCTGAAATTGTTAAGGTATTACTCCAGCATGGGGCAGATCTCCACGCACAAGATCGGAACCACTGGACGCCTTTGCATCTGGCGTCGTTAACGTGGAATACTGAAACTATGCGGCTATTGATCGAGCATGAGGCGGATGTCAATGCTCGGTGTCTCGCCCACTTGACGCCTTTACATCTGGCTTCATACCGAGGGAACTCTGAAACTGTTGAGCTATTAGTTCAGCATGGAGCGGACGTCCACGCACGAGATCAAGACCAGTCAACACCTTTGCATGTGGCGTCGTGCTGTGGGAACCTTGAACCTGTGCAGCGACTAATCCAGCACGGGGCGGATGTTAACGCACATAATCGTAGCCACTCGACACCTTTACACCTGGCATTACAAGTGGAATTATCTGGTCAGGCACCTATGGCCAATGTCAAGGCCATTGTTCAAGTTGTGTCCCTGCTACTCGAACATGGTGCAAATGTAGATGTAGAGGATGATGAAGGTCGGACTCCGTTTCAGATTGCGTCGTCGATGGGACAACGCGAGATCACACAGATATTTTCAGACTATTGTGCTATTGTAGAATAGTCTTGAGAATAGTATGTAGCATGCCAATTGTCGTCGCCGCGTATCTACTTAGACTGTCCGCGCGTTCTGTGATAATGTATTCGATACGCGTGATGGAACACTCACAAGAGCGAGGATAGATCCCAAAGAAGCTCCAGGCTAGCCAAAACGTCTCTGACACGAGATAGTTAAAACACCAATCGCACTCCCGCTGCGGGCAACTTGCCCGCCGAAGTAGCGCGATATCTCGTGTCGGTCGTTGTGTATCATGCATCGTGAATGACTGGCCTGTCGGAACTGACTCCAAGGAGGAGAATGTCGAGGAGGTATGGTTACGGTGGTCCTTCCGTCCATGGATACAGAGATACGGGTTGTAATTCGGCACGCTCGACCTGGCGTACATCCGCCGCGCACGCACGCGGCCGTTTACTAGGAGACTCTTTCTTATTTGGAAATCGTCGGGTCTCGTATTTCGTTCCTCCACTTTTACAATTGTTTCCCATAAAATGTACAAAACCTGTATAAAAACGCGCTTCTATGTACTCGAATGACTATCCGTTGTTCTCTTCATCGAGCTTCATCCCTCGTGTGCCCGCAAACTCCTCATTTTTTCGTCTCCAAAGCGAAACTCTGTTCATCTTGTTCATCGTTCGCTCATCTTCTATCATCCCCAACTTCTCGCGCTCTCTCACTTACCCATTGAACTGGCCGACGCGCATATATCAGCTGGTAATTGCCCAGGAATAGTGCATCGATACATGATGGGCATGGAAGCCTTCGTTATTCTACAATTTGTCTAAGTTTCTCGACATTAGCGGTTCCGAAACCCGCCACGGGGTACCCTGCCGTTGCCTAACCACGCGTTCAGAGCCATACGCCAGACGCGGATTAGCGAAGAGTCACTCACGTTGAACCCGGGCGTACCGCATCCTGGAGCATTTCCAGTTGTTATATTGTTAAATTTCTCCCCATTCAACATGTATAAAAGCGGATATTGAGGAAGCCGAGCGAGGGTCGGCCGTGTGTGAGCCGCACGTCGTTCAGGAGGGCGACGAAAGCACCAAATGATGGCGCAGCAGCTGAAGTGTCAATTAGGACCGGGCCCCCGTTGAGGAAGATCCGGAACAAATCTGCTTGCACTGAGACGTCCGGGATTGCCTGACAATAAGTTACGTATCCTGTTCAGAACTCTATCGGGAAGTGGGGGGCCATACGCATCGCGTCCGGCGGGATTGAAGAGGACGGCGTAGGCGCCCTTCGGTAGCGATTCTAAGAATGACTGCACTGCTCGGTTGTGCCAGTTTGGGCGCCCAAACTGAAACACCTGTCAGATACTAGGCGGGGATGAAGATGAACTAATGGAGTATATCCTTACCAGTTTGCTCGTCATCACCATAACTCGTAGAGAGAGTGTGTTGGACTCGGAGTGTTTGCATCTGGGATGAAGGGTGGTCTTCCATCTGTCGAATAGAACGTGCGAGCAATTCGGTACGAGATGCCAAAACCAAACTGCACGTCTAAATTGACCTCAGCTCCAGCTTGAGACAGGTTCTGACTATTCAGACCACCTTCGGACTAATTAAATGATTTCCAAGAGAAAAGGCGAGGATACGGCATAACACCCACCGTTGACAGACACGGAAGTAAAACACGTGTTGAGCGCTTGCGGGACTTGCTCCTCGTAGAACGCCCAGAAATCGGCAAAGTTGGCAAACTGCTCCGAATAGGCCGTGATTGCGATTGTGTATCTTCTGCCCGAGGGACGAAACCGACCGCGTTGTAGTGCTACTTGAGACACGAAACTGTGATCGTCGTGTTGCAGCTCGCGTCGACGGTCACTCTTGACCCGGCCACGGAGATCTTGTTGTCTGAAGAGAGAGGAGGGGCCACGTTGTGGGCAGGAGAGAAGCAGAACGTGGTGCGTTTCCCCTTGGCGCGGTTGAATGCCGTCGTCGGCTGGAAGAGCTCAACGTGCTTGTCAAGGTGTACGGGGAGGCTGTACTCTGTCGTGCGCAGAGCATCACCAAAAAACCCTAAAAATTTTATTAACTTAGCAAAGTCGAAATTGCTTATGTAAATTATCGGAGAATTTAAGCTTGTATTATTATCATAACATAATCACGATTGCTTGTGACCGGGCTGCAATGATTGCTGCTCCGTCTGGGTAAGACATAAGTACTTACAATTCCCATGGCCAAGCACGGTTAATTTATAAGCACTTACAATTTTTGCAATAAATCTTCATAAGTCTCATGGCCGCATTATAAGCACTTACAATTCCCAGATAATCTTGGCACTGAGTTCTATCATGCTGTAGAACTGAGTCCGAGATAAAAGATACAACACAACGGTGGCCAAGGTGATTGAGGGTGGCAGTGCGCGCGTAACTTTCGAGCCCAAAGCTTGGCCCAAAGCCCGGATTGGCCTTACACCTCCTGGGGGGCTCAAATCTTGACCGTCCTGGTCAAGCTACTTCTAAAGAAAGAAAAAAAAAAAATCGAGTTTCGGCGTCGAAAATAAAGAAAATGTGAGCTAAAGCTATAGTAGGAAAGGTGGCCTCGTGCGTGACAAAGTCGCTGCACCTCTTTGTCAAATGTCGCCAAGTCTTCGTGTGCCAGCTCTAACACAAACCCTACACCTCCGGGGTCGAAAACAATGAGATCGTCGAGAGTTGGAACGGGAATGAGGGAGGCCGGTGTCGAGCGTGGTGAAGGAGATGAAATTGCCGCGTGTCTTCGATTTGCGCTTACGAACGTCTTCGGGTGCCGAGTAGTTGGAACTTCTGGTGATACCCTAAACTGTCCCTGAACGCTAGGAAACAGTCTAAGATTGCGCAGGGTCTGGGGGGTGTGAAGCGTCGTGAATAGTCGCGCAGGCCTCCGCGGGGCGCGAGCCGTTGTATATCGGTCCGCGGCGGTTACAGGCGCGTCGGTGTCGAAGGACTAGAGCCGCGCGCGAGTGCGGCGACGTTGGATGAGGGAACGGTGTCGGTTGGTCGTAGGTGGTCGGAAACGGTCGCGCACGCTTCGGCGTGGCACGAAACTTTGTATGAGTGGTCGCCGGGGTCGGAAACGCGTCGGGTTCGAGTCGCTAAGGTCGCGCGCAAGTGCGGCGTGCTAGGGAACGCAAGGGATGAGCTTAACTGAGCTCAAAAGTCCGAAATATGTGAGGGAAAGTCTCTCCTATAACCTGAGGTGTAAAAGTGTAATTACATGGCCTATATACTAAGGAGAGTAGGCTAAGGAATGAGGGTGAATTAGATAGACAGGGGAAAGGGGGAAGCTAAAAACGCGAAGGGAAGAGTCCGGGATGAGAGGAAAGCCGAGCGCTCAGAGAGCGCGAGAAAGCGGCGGCGAAGCGCGGGAACACAGCACTTAGAAAGCGCGGACAGGCGCAGGAAAGCACGGGAAAGTGTGGGCGAGCGCGAGTGAATGCAGGAAGTAAGTAGAAACTGCGAAAAATGCCTTTTCAGGGCCCAGGGAGAGTGCAGTCGTATCACCGGGGTCGAAAACGAGGCGGGTGCCACGGGGCGTGAGCTGCCCGAGTCGAAGTTGTTGCGTGGAAATGTTGCATGGCTCAGATGTCTTGAATGCGTCGTTCTGACTGTTGCCGAAGTCTTCAATCTTGCTCTGAAACTTGCGCACAAAGGTGGGAATGGTTGATGAAATGTTGAGCATCGAAGCTAGAACTGCCGCGGTGACGAGTGCGAGTGCGAAGTAGAAACCAGAGCGAGACAGTAATAGTGGGGGTGAGGGTGTGAAAGACGATGCGCTAGCGTCGACGGAGCTTCATAGATCAGTTGGGCTTGGCATCCAAGTCGAGGGGCTGATAAGACGAATGCTGGTGTGATATCAAGCGGGGAGGAAACCGAGTCGACTGTCTTGAGCCCGGGAGGTCGTTGCAGTAGCGTCGAGTGGGCCGAAGTGGGTGCGTTTGACGGTGCTTCGGGTGACGCGAGGAGAAAAGGAATGGGTTCGCCTTGCGACGACTTGGACTCGGAAAACTCCGGCGACTCAGAACTCAGTGAGGCGACATCGACAGCAGATACGGGAGTAGACTTAAATTCGCAAGGTCTAGGGAGGGATACTGACAGAGACGACTTGAATGATTGATCGGGCGACAGAGCGACAGGCAGCGAGTCTAGCGTTGAAATCTCCAGCAGAGGCAAGGACAAAAGGGTCGGTGACGAAAGGAGGGGTGCAAGCGTCTGGTCAGGAGGGAGCAGCAGCGTACGTGGGGATAGACCAAACTTCGAGACTGGACTCTCAGATGCTGACGCGGGCTCGGACTCGGGCTGATGTTGCGTCGCCGAGGGTAGGTACTCATCAGACGTCGGCATGAAAAAATGTGCAGGCGCGATCACAGGCGAGGAGAACGTGGACAAGATCTCGGGGTTTTCTTCGGCAGCCGAGTGTGTGAGCGAGGAATAATGGGATGGGGTAGGAATAGAGGCTGAGGGGGGCAATGTGGGCGAAACCGAAGACAACGGAGGCGTGGACGCAAAAATGGGGTCGTTGTCAACAGCCGAATGTACAAGTGACCAAGTATGAGACGGGGGAGAAGCCGAGGGGGGCAACGTGGTCGACAACGTGTACACGGGCTCGGGCTGATCAAGCGTCACAGAAGGCACTAGTCCATGTTGAGACTCAAAACTGAGGGCAAAGACGAAGGAAACTGGGGCTGTGGCGTCGACTGGGGGGGTGAGGGAAGTTTGTTGAGGTTACTCGTCGTCTCAGTGTTTGAGGTGACAGCGCGCAACATTTCTCAGAGACCGTATGTGTCTCGCGATCCGTGCTTGGCGACCGGCCGTTCACATCTAACACTTGAGGACTGGAATTGCTGCTCGTGCAACCAGGGAGGGAAGGGATTGCCATACACAAATGCTCCATGTGCGCAAACAAAAATGTCTTTGAAGTGGAAGGGGACGTCAGATGGCTGAAATGGATTCTTGCCGAGAAGACGTAGCTGAAGGAGTTGACGATCCTCGTGATGAACTCCGTACCAAAACACTGTGTTGTGGTCTTCTTCCGACAGGTGGCCTGTGTGGACTAGTGGAGCACTGTAGCACAAGAACTGTCTGTAGTATTGTAGCACGTTGTCCTCACGGTCCATTTGCTTTCTGGAAGAGTCTTGAATGTAAGTATGCAACCTTTGTCGCATGATCTGGTGCCACAGGGTAAGATGTTGACGAGCGATTGCCGAAACCAGGCCAGTCGCGTGAACAAGATCTATCAAGGGTCCTACACAGCTCACGCAAGGAGGGGTCTATATAGCGAATGAGTGTGTCGACTCGCTGCAGGTCCGTCAGTGCGCACTCATATGCTAGGCCTTCAAATTCCTCCACGAAGTCCTCGAACGTGTCTGCACAGCCCGAAAAGTAAGGTGCATACTTCGAACGAGGGGGCATCGCTGCCGGTCCGATGTGAGGCGCATGAGGGTTGAAGACAACTACCGTGATTATCGCCCTGCTGTCTATAGAGAATTCATTAGACCGAGTTATGTCAGCTCTCTTGGTCCAGTGGTAATGTTCTGAATTACTCATTACAGTATGCACGGCATTCGAATCCACGGTAGCACAGTTCATTAATAAATGTACCTCTCTGTAAGTGTGTAAGACAAAATCTCGTTAATATTGGATGCATTATTCGTGGCATCATTTGGAAAAAAAAAAAAAGATTATTAAGAATGACAATATAGTTTTTCCAATCATTTGTCCTCTAGATTATAATTAATTATAAGCCCCTTCCAAATCTGCAATACAGCCAAATCCATAATGGGGGGCCCCTTGCGACCACATTAGGCGTACAGGCTGAGTCTGAAAGGGCGTTCTGTTAACCATGCCGAAGTTTTTTCTCACGAAAAATTATTTGTAGTAATTATTTGTAGTAATTAGAAACAAAATAAAAAATTGTTGTAATTAAAAGTGAAAATTACTAATCTGCGGATGAATTTCGACACAAGTCGAGCTCAAGCGTGCAATCGCAATCGCCATGTTGACGCAACACTCTACAGTAATCAAGTTCAAGAAAAAAAATTATGATTTGTCCGATGGGATAGGAGGGAGAGTCATGTAGTATATTGAATGTGTAGTTACAGAACCAAAGTGGGCACTGCTGCGCAACGTTCTGCGGGCTTGCTGGCGCACGCACATTGGCTTGCGCGTATGGCCAGCTGCTGGCATTGCCAATGAGATCGAAAGACCTGACAAATCCCGTGTTTTGATCCACAATATGTACAAGCGACGGCTGTGGGCACCAGTCAGCTGCCAGAGGACAGCGCTTGGCTTGGGACAGCGGCAAAATATTGGAACGTAAGGGTGGTCCACCATGGAGTATAAAGTGATCTTGACACCCATTTGGCTTGACACCATTTGGTGTCATCGGTCATATTCTTTGTATTGTTGATGCCTCCTCGAGCTTGTCGAATACGCGCAAGTGCACCTGGTCCAGCTATGGGCCCAATGCCACCGCCACCAGCACCACCGCCAGCGGTGCAGCAGCACTCGTTCATTCCACCATCGCAACCGCCACCATTCCAGCCCTTGCACGCTGGAGGAGATCCTGTTCCGGGTGACAATAGTCAGTATCATACTGCCAGTCTGGACGCGAATGCACCACCTGCCTATGCACATCCCCACGGCGTGCATCCCTACGGCGCGCATCCCCTTGGCGCGCATCCCTACGGTGTGCATACCTACGGCGCGCATCCCTACGGCGTGCATCCCTATGGCACGCATCCCCATGGCGCACAACCCTACGGCATGCCACCGTATGGTGCACCACTGGCTTACCCCCCACCTCTTCCCCACTTTGCTTCCTATCCTGGGAATGCGCAACTTCAGCCATGGGGTTACGGACACTACCCCACCGGCCAGTTGCCAAACCCCGTCCCACACCCAGTAGCCACACGGCCAGACGAGCAGGCTGAGGTTCAAGACCATGCTGCCATTGCGCCAGATGTTGTGGTTGTTGGGAGAGATGTGCATACGGCGACAAGTACGCGCGAGGGTAGGGACAAGTCGATGGCAGTCCAACAAAAGAAAAATTATCCGAATAAGGAAGTCAGTGAAGGAGGTATGTCACTTTTAGTCGGTGAAACACTTACCACTGACCAGAGATGTCAACGAGTTACTGCCAAACGAGTAACTCGCGAGTTTGACTCGTCACGTGACGAGTACTCGTGCCGCGAGTACTCGTGCCTGAATGCCTCCCGCGAGTACGAGTCGACCCTTTTCTGAGCGCGAGTACTCGCGAGTACTCGTGATAATACTAGGGTCTTAGTGGTCTTACAGTTTGGAAAAAGGGTTTTTATTATGTATCATATTACACAGGGTCTGTATGTATACTAATAATAAGAGGCTACAGCTCGCTGTCTGAGTCATCGTGTGCCAGTGCGCTGTCGTCGGGATCGCCCGTTGTCGTGCTGCGTAGTCGTCTTTATCGTCGTCGTCGATTGGGGTCGTCTTGCTATTGTCGTCTTCGGTCGGTGTCACCCCTTTGCTGTGTCGCCCGTTGTCGTGGTCAGTGGGAATTGGCGGATCGCCGGGCCCGTCGTCGTCGTCCGAGTCGCGTCGTCCAAGGTGTTGCCGCCACCTTGCTGTCATTGCTGGTGGTGGTATCGTGGTTCAGGATGCTGCTGGCAGTTGGGGTCGTGCGGCTCGAAATTGTTGTCGTAGTTGCAATGCGTCAGCCCCGGACCAGACCACATGCTGGGAAAGTCCTAAGGGTGGGAAAAGGTTACTTCCCACGCCGCTTGTTTGCGATTAGCCACACTCACGGTTGCTTCCGCCCCCTACCGTGGACCACGACGACGATGGCGACGACAGTGTGGTCCCTCTGTCATGCACGATAGCATACTTTCGGACGACGACTACTGTGGCGGCAACAAACTCCCCACCAGGTGGCACCCGGGCCAACCCGGCCACGCTGCTAACTACGACTCAGACGCCAGTGACGACAAAACGGGGCCACTTCACCGACGCGGCCACTCGCCGCATCCACGACGACGACGACGACTGTTGGCCACAACGACAGCGAGGCAAAGACGACGACAATAGTGGCCGAAAGCAAGCCCGAACGACCTCGACCATGACGCAACAAACGACAATGGTGGTTACCTAGGGACGACGCCAGCAGTGCAGCGACGCAATGGCGACGGGCTTTGGGCTTCTATGGTAGTACACTCTACAGTAGTTTAGATTATTATTTACTTTGCATATGGAAACACGAGTACTTGTTCAAAACGAGTACTTGAATAATTCGCTGAGTCAAATGAGTACGAGTACGCGAGTACTCGTACTCGCGTGCTCGAAACGGGTACTCGCACCGCGAGTACGAGTTTCTACCGGAGAAAGTTGGCGAGTACTCGCGCTGACGAGTACTCGTGCCAACGAGTACGAGTCGAGTACGAGTCGCTCTTCGGAAAATTCCGACGAGTACTCATACTCGCGAGTATAACTCGTTGACATCTCTACCACTGACGTCCTGAAGTCTGGCGGTTTCGGGTTGAAGTCGACAGGGAGGTCAGGCAGACCTTTGCTGCCCAGACCGACATGACTTGGCCGGAGTTCGAAGCCGAGGTGTTGGAATGGTTCAATGCTCGTGAAGATGTGCGTCTGGGGTATCGGGTCAGTGGTGATAATCGAGGTTGGATATCTCTCACCTGCCCATCGGACTGGAAAGTGGCCATTGCCAATGTGCGAGAAAAGGCACTCGCGGCACGGACACGCGCAGTGACGATGGAGATAAAGGATGTGGTAAGTGAACACTCTCGACAAGTGAAACAAATACTTACTTTTTCGGGGTTGCAGAGCACTTTGAATCGACCGAAGATACACGGAAAAGGGAAGGGGAAGGGGAAACGATCCTGCGACGACGACATACCCCCGGAGGCTACGCCGGAAGCAAAGAGCCAAGATAACCATCTCCTCAATTTGCAGAGTCATCTGCTATGCAATGCATGCAGCAAGTCTTCCGGGTTGCGTAAATATTGCTGGATTGAGCCAGCAAGAGATGGCGTAGAGGGGGGGCACATTGATATCGAACACAGGGAGATGACAAACTGGGCAAAACTCATTGTAAGCAAAACAAAACAGTAAACGTGACGACGAACAAGGACTTACCGATATCTAGGAGATCAAGAAAGCGACAAGGCACTTGCGACCGAACATAATGCCATATGATCACCCACCTACAAAAAAACCAAAGGCCGCTCGTGCAGTGCCAGAGGTCCACATCGCCGTCAGCATCACACCTACATCGGGTGTGGGGGCGTCGCAGAGTTCCTACGTCGTGTCAGGGTCCCAGGTTACTCGGTTGGGGTCAAGCCCAGGTCCCTCGCATGCTACTCAAGTCAGCAATGTCGTTGTACATACCGAAGCGCCAGCACCCGCTCCCACGGAGAACAGGTCACCTTCCCCACCAGCCTACACCTCCCTGGACCTGTTGTGGGATTGCTATAAGCAAGAACGAGTCCCGTTCATATATGAGATACTCAACCTCATGGATGTCGAAGAACCGGTGCCAGGTTTGACATACCTTGATAGCCACACCGACTTGTTCAACTTCGGATACAACGACGTGCTTGTGATGAACAGTACACATGTAGGATATACTCACAGTGACAAAGTAGACTGTGGTGAGATATGAGGGTGGTACTGGAAGCAGCAACAGAGTAGATCTAGCAAGTGAAGCAGATGGAGAGTCTGGCACACAACAGATGAGAACTGGTGTTTTTATACAAGAGGATAAGACATACCTGGCACACAACAGATGAGAACTGGTGTGGTGCCAGAGCGTACATGGTACTCTACTTATACTGCTACAGAGGGTGACACTAGTAGCACTGGTCACAGTAAATACAAGACGCATTTGTTCTACATAGAGACAAAGGAGTGTACTGTTCTGGGAGAACAAGGCGTAAGAACAATAAGAGTCCAGACTATGATATCATAGTGACATCACAATAAAGATAAGGAAACAAAGGGAAGTACAAAGACAATAGTACAAGGACGGTCTAGAGAAGTCCATGATGTCATGTACATGTGATGTCATAGATAGGAGAATACAAGAAGTCCGAGATTGTAAAGATCATAATAATCTAATCTACATGTCCTGTATATCTAATCTAAAGCAGTCCGTTATCTGCGTGTCCATATGAGCCGCTAAAGGCGCGCAGGTCACTTATCAACAGCTCGAGCTCTTCGTGCTGGACGAGTCGCTCCTGTCGGGTTTTGGCCTCGGTACAGAAAATGCCCGCCGCGTCCATCGCTTCATACGAGACAGGTTCTTCGAGCCCCTCGGTTTGATGGACACTACGGCACCCCGCGAACCGCCATCCGCCAAAGTCGCTGCTCCAACCACCCCAATGACTCAACTTGAAGACACTGCGCAGCACGACGATGGGGTCAAAGGCAAGGCTATGGCAGAGGAAACAGAGATATGGCTTACCATTCCAGGTGATGTGATCGAAGAGGAGGGTGCAACCAACATCGAGGAGGACAAGATCGACAAGCATGGATCCGAGGAGGAGGAGATCGATGAGATTGAGGAGGCGGACGAAGGGAGTGACATAGAAATCGTTGTTGATAAGTGACCTGTGCGCACTTAGCAGCTCAAATGGACACGCAGATAACGGACTGCTTTAGATAAGATATATTGGACTTATGTAGATTAGATTATTATGATCTTTACAATCTCGGACTTTCTTATCTATGACATCACTGTACAATGACAGCATGGACTCCTCTGGACTCCTATTGTATTTCGTCCTTGTACTCATTCCTTTTGTTCTATCTTTATTGTGATGTCACTATGATATCATAGTCTAGCCCTTCTTTGTTCTTTGCGCCTTGTTCTCCATTTACACACTCCTTTGTGTCCCTCTGTAGAACAACGCTCCTTGTATTCTGTGACCCTATGTTACTTGTGTTGTACTAGTGTCACGCCTCTGTATAGTATAAGTAGAGTACTCTGTACACTCTGGCACCACACCAGTTCTCATCTGTTGTGTGCCAGGTATGTCTCCTCTCTTGTAATAACACCAGTTCTCATCTGTTGTGTGCCAGACTTCCATCTGCTTCACTTGCTTGATCTACTCTGTTGCTGCTTCCAGTACCACCCTCATATCTCACCACAGTCTACTTTGTCACTGTGAGTATGTCCTACATGTGTACTGTTCATCAATCGTGACCATGGTGTGATTTGTCAGCTTTGTCAGCTGGTTGCTGAAAGCGCTGTGAACGTGCAAGATACCCCCAAAAACTATAGTTTATCCACAATATGGCCATTCAATATATTTACGTGCACACAACGGAGAACTAGAATATCAGGCGCGTACATCGTACCCGCAGTGGGCATACCAACCCTTTGCATTTTCCGCAGTAACCGAGTGAACCGCCTCCCATAACGCATTATACACCGTGCCGTTCTCGGACTCCAAATCTTGGTTCACTTGATCGCGGTGTGTGCGCAGCCACGCCTTGATGGTTGAGAAGGCGAGTTCGATAGGGTTGAAGTCGGGTGAATATGCAGGGAGGAACAGCAGGCGTGCGCCGCGTTCCTCGACCATTTCACGAATGCCAGCGACCTTGTGAATTGACACGTTGTCAATGACGAGTACAGAATTGGGGAGAGGCCATTCGTTCATGAGCGGGAGTAAGCCCTGAACAAATCGTCGGAAGTCCGCGCCAGTGATAGCGTTCTCGACAACCTCCAGATGGATTATCCCATCGAGGGTGATGGCCGGGAGTATTGTTACGATTTTCCCTCTCTTTTTCCCTATTCCTTCTCGTCCCGTGACTCGCATTCTGTGTCGACTTTCCGTTGTACTTTTACGATACGATCCGCTTCGATCCGCGCCTAGCGCATGACCGTTACGACACCCCGTGGCGCGACTTCCAGAACCTGCTGACGACTTCTGATCCACGCGTCATCCTGTGGAATTCCCTTGTTCTCTTTTCATACGTTCCCTTTGTTAGCTCCCTAAGACCCGGATCTTAGGATCGCGCCATATGTTTGTCCCTGACAAACATCCTGTACCCGTATATAAGTCTCACACTACCTAGTTTGTACGGTAGACTTGACTTCTTGTGTAATACCACACCGCTGTCCATTTCTCACGAACGATCCCTTGAGTCGCACTTTCGCTTGACTCTCCCTTTTGCTCGCCGTTGCGCTTGAGCCTGCCCCTGCTATTACCCTTATGTCCACGGAGGCCAAGTGGTACTTGTTTTTTTTTTTTTTTTTTTTTGAACCATTTGTATTCCGCGGCAGTACAAGGTACAAGAACGGTCTCTACCCCAACCTGCTACTCTGTATGTAAACTCCGAAACCATCCCTACAAACGCCATCAAACAAAAATCACCTTCCTACAATGTAGTCTACGGGGATGGAACCACTGAAGGCCGCTATTTCCCGGGTGAGCCGTGTCGAATCATACGTAAGAGGGAATGGGGAGACGAGAAGGAGAAGGAAGGTATGAAAAGTAGACGTAAGGAGGCGTGGTACAAGTGAGGCTCAACTCCCCGAAATGAAAACGGTGGGAGTCGCCGATAAGGTTAGATGTCGTAAGGACTGGCGGCACCTTCCAAAGGAAACCGGGGTGAAAAGGATGCCCGAAGGCGAGGTAAGGGCCTAGGCCCAGTGCGGGCGCGTCAAACGAGGGTGGGGGTGTGCGTGACAGCACAGCGGTGGGGGCAGGGGGTAAAGATCACGTGCATGACGGCACGGAGGTGAGGGTGGGTGGGGAGGTGCGGGCAGGGGGTGGGGAGGTGCGGACAGGGGGGTTGGGAGTAGAGATGTCAACGAGTGACACTCGCGAGTATGAGTACTCGTCGGAATTTTCCGAAGGGTGACTCGTACTCGACTCGTACTCGTTGGTACGAGTACTTGTGGGCACGAGTACTCGCCAAATTCTTAGGACTGATACTCGTACTCGCACCGCGAGTACTCGCGAATGCGAGTACTCGTATTCATTCATTCAGAACGAGTACTCGTCTGAAACGAGTACTCTAAGGGTATTGTTATTATTGCAAGATCTAGCTACAAGCCTACAACATGTACTGTAACTTGCTATGCTACCTACAATGCCCCCCGCACTGTCACTGCACCCTGTCGCCGTCGCATACTGGCATCGTTGCCGTGTCACCGCTGCCGCCGTTGTCGTTGTCGGTGTCGTCGCGGACCACGGTCGTGGGCCGTTGTCGTCGTAGGCCATTGCTGTCGTAAGCCGTTGTCGTCGTGGGCCATTGTCGTCGTGGGCCGTTGTCGTCTTCGTCGTCGTTGTCGTGTTCGACCTGCCTTGCCATCGCCGATTCGCCGTAGTGTCGTCGTGGTCGTGGTCGACCTACCGTCGATGGAGTGCCGGCGGGGGTTTGTTGTCGTCGTATGGCTGGCCAGCCATTGTCGTCGTCCAGGCGCATACCAAGGTCGTAGTCGTGGTGGTATGGTTGATTGATGATAAGCAACTCGTGGTGTAATGTAAGCAACTCACGGATGACGCCGAGCTTCCCACGCCCGGTGATTGCCAGTTTCGCAAATGCGGACCGGCCCGCAGGCTGGGCCAAGCCACGTGCGCTTGTAACATACCACCACCAGCAACAGCAAGTCAGCGTCAGCGACGACAACGATGCGACGACAACGACGGAACGACGCCAGTCGACCATGGCAAGATCAATGCCAAACGACGGGGCGATGCCAGCACCAGCAAGACGGCGGTGGCAACGATCGACACCTTTGGAAGACGCGGCGATGACGACGACGACGACGGAGCGACGCCCGTCGACCACAGCAAGGCGATACCCATCGACCACGACGACGAGGCGACACAGCAATAGGGCGACATCAACCGACGACAACAACAACACGGGCAACCGCGACGACAAGTAGTTTAGTATAGATAGTAGTACATGTAACCCAATACAACTTGCAATACAAAATGAAATGTTTTATCTCATACTGCTTGAACAAAAGCTTGGGACTAGTATTGGTGCCATTACCACGAGTACTCGCGAGTACTCGCGCTTGGAGAAGGGTCCACTCGTACTCGCGCGAGTATTCAGGCACGAGTACTCGCGGGCGCGAGTACTCGTCACGTGACGAGTCAAACTCGCGAGTCACTCGTTTGGCCACAACTCGTTGACATCTCTGGTTGGGAGTGATGTGGACAGGGGGGGAGGGGTGAGGAGATGCGGACGGAGTGGGAATCAGGAGGAAGCAGCCGGTGCGCCCTTGCCCGTGTTACGGGGCTTGGCCTTCCAGCGCTTCAACTCCCCCGAGTGCCCAAAGGCGAAGAGGGTCCTCTCAGCCAGGAGCGACCGAAGCGAGTCCCCAGAGGGGTCCTCGAAGGTCAGCACCACTGACGAGGTGGAGCCCGGGGTGTATGATGTGGGTGCCCTCACCCAGGATGGGGGCAGGGTCATGCGGAGTCCGCGACAAACAGGGTTGTCAGCGTGGAGAGCCGCGGTGAGTTCGGAGGACGTATAGGGGCCCCGGGTAAGTGAAACTCCGGTGGGGATGCCGTTGATGAGGAGACGGGCCCATTTGCAGTTTTCCCTGGCCTGGACAGGGAGTGGGGACTGATCGGCGGAGAGGTAAGTCGCGAGGCAGTCGGAGATGAGGTGGGAGGAGGAGGTGAGGTGATGCGCCGTGGTGTCGGGTCCAGCGGTGACCACGAGGTTGTTCTTCACTGTCCACCGAGCGGCAGACAGGGTGACCTGGTGGCCCTCAGACGAGAGCACGGCGTTGAGGTGGCCCACGATCTCCTGGGGGCTGCGTCGGACAGCCTGGGGGACGGTGGCACCTGCTACTGGCGGGCGGAGAGACACGACCAGGGATGGTCGCGCTGGAGTCTTCGCCATGGAGGCGAAAGAGGGTTTGCTGGCAGGAGGGGGCGTGGGGCGGGTAACGGGGGCAGGAGTGGGCGCTGGGGCAGGCTTGACCTTAGCCGGGGTAACCGGGGGGGGTGTGGCCTTAGCCAGGGCAGGTGTGGGAGGCTGGGCACGGGGTTTCTTGGCACGGGGCTTCGAAACAGGGGCAGGGGCAGGCACTGCTGGCACAGGGGCAACAGCAGCAGGGGCAGGGGCAGGAGGAGGGGCCACGGGGGCAGCCACGGGGGCAGGGGCAGGAGGGTGAGCCATCTCCACATCCTGAGCCGGCGCGGCGACAGGGGTGGAAGATGGTGGCGCGCTGGGGTTGCGCGCCGGGATGGATGGTGAGAGGGCGATTTGGGCTAAGAAGTTGAGCTTCTTCTCGATTGCGGAGAATCGGGTGTCGGTGGCTTCGAACCCCAAGCGCACCTCCTCAGAGAGCGTCTCCAGAGGCTCAAGGCCAAGGCGGAATTGATCACCTACGACGCCACAGACAACGTCGGAGATGCTTTGATGGAGGTTGGGGTCTTCAGAGGGGGGGACGGGAGGGAGAGGGGGGCCGAGATGACCAGTCGGGGCACCCAAGATGACCAGGGGGTTGAGGCCCAGCCAGTGGAGGGGAGAGAGCCCGCCGAGGCGGACTATGGGGGCGTTTAGTTCATGGAGAAGAGCAGCCATAAGCAGCAGCTTCCCCTCGCTAGAGTGGTCGTCGAGGATCTCACTAATGATGTCTCTGACGGTGGCCATCCCAGCTTCTTCAGCCGGGGGAGGGGGAGAGGGGGACACAGCGGGGAGGGGGGAGGACCCCCCGAAGACCTGGCGACAGTCCTCTTGATGCTGACGATCAGCGAGGTACCTGTCGTGGTCGTAGTTGGCGTAGTTCTTAGGCATTTGCAGGAGATGGTGGTGGTTGGTGCAAGTGGTACTTGTTCACCATCGAACTAAGTCGTAACTGACTTACTCCTGTCCCGTTACCGTCCGTGACTTAACCGAAGTACACGTCGTACTTAATGCCCCTGTGGTGGCGTTACAAGTATGGAGTATTTTGCACCTCGGAATTGGAATTCGTACCGACACGCACGTTCACCACGTAATGACCACGCGTATGGCCTCCTCAACGTCAGCTGGTTGAAATGGCTTTCGTCAGCGAAAACAAGTTGTTCTGGGCGGAAGTGCCCATTGATGAGGTTTCTGAAGGCTTCTCAATCTTGCTCGTTTCGCTCCAGAGCAGCCCGCGTGACCTACAAAGTCAATGGTGAGGCTGCAGTAATCAGATGGAGATGACCCACCATTTTCATAGTGTAGCCCTCCCTTTGGAGGGAACGCGCGATCGTTTGCACCGACGCCTCGATATTGCAGACCTCACGAAGTTCCGTCTGTAACTCCGTGAGGGCTAAGTCAGGTCGGCGACCCACACAATCACAGAGGAACTACTCCATGATGTCACGATCACGTGACAGTTCCCACGAAAGTATTTCCCGTTTCAGATTCAGGCTTGGTTTCTCAGTTTCAGACTCGACCCGGACTCGTAACTCACAGACCACGTGACTGCGCAGCCATGCCAGCAGTGGATCTATTCTCGGTTGTATGACTCGGACTGCCAGCGCGACTGCCAGCGCATGTTTTGGTGACTCACAGGGCAGAGGGTGACAGCACGTAGAGGTGCTGGCACTTGCGCGTCCTCGCTTCCCCACTTACGCGGCTCGAAGAAAATGTATAGAAAATAGTACACAGTCCAGTATAAGTAGAGCGGTAGTACCAGCTTGTAACGGTATCTGAGTCTCCTCATAATATAGCCCACAAAGCTTGTTATTGGAGTGAAAGGTCCTCTAGTCAAGTCCGACTCTGTGATTAGTAAGCACCGGGAACTTCGCCGGACCGGCTTACTCTTGCGCCCTAGTGGAACGATCCGGGTGATCGTAACACATGAGACTACGACCGAATTGAAAGATAGAAACACATACCTTTCTGTCCATCGAAGTGAGGATGCGCGGCCGACCTGCGACAATTGGCTTGCGTGAAAAGTCGCCAGTCTCGCGATGTGTGCTTCACAATCGCTTGATGGATCGCACGCTGATTCCCGTAAGTTCATGAATATCCGTGTCGCGAAGACCTTGCATGGACAGAGACATGGCCATTTCCTTGAGCTCATTCGAGATGTGACGGCCAACCATGATTATGGAGGAGAGAGATGGAGGATTAAAAAAAGGAGACAACCTTGCGCAACGGGCAGTGAGTACGGGAAAACCTTAACTTTGCAGGCCCTTTGCTGCGTGCCATCCCAGCATCCTAGGATAACTATTTGATACCCGGGATAACTATTCTATAACTATGTATTTGCAAGATACCTAATTTCCCGAGAATTTCAAACACTACTTAACTATGAACCCTGCACGTCAAATTTGGAGGTCAGCTGTCGTCCATTTTTACTCAAGGGGCCCCCCATTTTGGATTTAGCTGTAAATGACAATACACTCATACATAGAAGTACTTGAAACCCCTAAAATTGATTATAAGTGCCTATGACACTAGGAAGAACTGTAATCAATCACCGAAGATTTCAAATTTCAGGGCACCATGATAATCACTTAGAGCAATTGCCAATCTGGGGTCCAATTGCATCACTTGCAGCGATTATAATTACTTATAATTACTGATAAACTCCTTGGGTTTTTGCTGATGCGCTGAAACGGAGGTGTATGTGAGGGGTGGCAATGAATTACCAAGCCAATTGCTATATTTAGTTGGCGCAAGAACGTAATACCATATTCGGACAAGCGCCCGCTTATGTAAATACCTACCCCCCTTTCCCTGTCGGCCTTATGAGAAATTTGTACCCCCTATATGTAACTACACTTCCGCAAGCCCCTTGCGATGGGCATCCAAAATTTCGAACTTGAATCAGTCTCTCAGCCTCCTCCGTATCTGGAACGTTGCGGTGGGAATATGCGTCTGATGTTGACTCATTGTCAAGAGCCATGGAGAAGGGATGTGGCGAGAACAGTGGAACTAGTCGCTTTATCGTGCTAGCGCTATTCGTGGGCAGAGAAATAAATCCCCATCAATATAAGAATGGCTGGATAGAATGACGCGTCGTAATGCAAGCCGCGGTAGGCGGTCGCAGGGCTCACGCTCCCCTTGGAGAAAGGGCGGCGGATGTGAGGGAAATCCTCATTCTACACGTGGCCATGATCGCTGGACGGTCACCAGACAGAAACAAAACGTACAATACATCATTTGACACTATCTATCTGGTGCCACCGGGCTACCTACTCTTCACGATGTACCCAGGTACTCTTTGGAAGCTTCGTGGATATACCCAACTCAACGCACACCACACCAAGGAATACGACGTACGCAAATTTTCCGCCCAGCACGTTATGCGTCAGGGAGAACGCAAATAGCCAGTCCCCGGCAACAGGTCCAACAGCGCCCACAACCGAGGTTGCCACATAACTAAGACCAAACACGGCGCCAAGCGACCGTCTGTTGGGAGCAGCAGATGAAACGTACACGTCCATTGCACCTGACTCGGAGTGACCACACATGCGTCATGAGTATTTACATCAACATCTGAATGTATGAGGGTGAAAACTTACTGTATCCCATATCGAAGACGCACAATGACGACATCTGCAAAATTATGAGCAACCATACAACCGGATTTGGGCCACCTCTAGCCATGACTAGGTTTTCGATGGGGAAAAGAGTATAGATCACGGCGCACGAAGCGATGCTGAATACGAAGACGCGGCGCAGACCAAAACGGCTGACGAAGCGTGAAAAGAAAACGATTTGAAAGAAGCCGCCTATGCCCCCGTACACGGCCAACCACAAGCCAATGGATGCCGGACTCAGGTCGAGTCCACCATACTCGACCGGCGTGGACCACACAAGCGGGATGTACGACATCGCTACAGCGTTGAGCAGCGCGGTCATTCCGTAGTTGGCAACAATAGTGACAACTGGCTTCGTGAGCACAGAGCGCAGTGGCAGTGGCTTGTCCGATTCGTCTGGTGTCATATCTGGACCCGGACTATCGCTTGTTTCTTCCTGAGGAATATCAGAGTTGGGTCTTGCCAGCGGGGGCTTCTCTGAGGACCTCGCATCCAACGTATGGGGGGTGTCATTGCAGAACCCTCATCGGGGAGCAAGAAAGAACGAACCTCTTCCAAATACAATCCCGTAGTGATAAGTGAAAGACATGAAAAGATAGAGGCTACGAGACATGGGAGGAAGTATGGGTAGTCTGCCCAGAAAAGGTGGGAGAATATATGTGGCCAGTGATCTTGCGGCCGTGACAAGACACCACCGATCAAGGAACTAAGGAGTTTGGGAAGTCAGGTCAAAATTGAGAGAAGGCAGGGAACGGCGAACCCGATCACACGTCCGACTGCTCGAAACATCGGTAGCATCGAAAATCCTTGCGCGACATTTGTCTCGTCCGTGAGTTCCGCCGTCATACTTTTCACGATGCCGGGGTGTCCACCTACCGCGCCATGCAAGCACCAGCTGTGATTCTCGAGTCAGTGAGTGGACATCGCTCCTGAGGGTGCGCACAGCGAAGCACCTTAAGGCAAGCGCCAAGAAGGAACGGGACAAACCAAACAGGAGAATCGAAAGAGTTATGCCCGCAAGGCAGGTCAGAAGGACAGGCTTGCGTCCGACGTGGTCGGACAGTCGATTCCACTGAAATGAGGTGGCAGCCATGGCCGCATAATGAAGAGACAACTGTCGAGTAGTTTGGTCACATCCGCTCTTTTAGATAAAGTAAGACGGTTCGTACTATTGTCCCCGTGTAGTACCCAACTTTCCGCGCATCGCCACCGACATCCGGGAGCTCCCTCACGAGCTGAAGACGGTGTTCAGCACGGATAGATAGATCCAATAGCAGCCTGTACTTGGTTAAGGTAAGGACTTATGGAATGGGATAGGATGGACTCTGCGAGCCATGCTGTGAGGAGGATGGAGATCTGGGCTGTTGGTAGCGGCGTCCGAGTCGGTTTCAAGTCAGGTGGACCTTCTTGGTTCGGGAGGAAAGGTGTCTCCTCATCGATTTCGTGATCGTCTCCAAAACTTGTGAGAGACATTGGCTACAATGTGTTTGGGCCAGATGTTTGCGCTATTCTGCGAGCTGAGGGAGAGGGGAAAGCGTCACGTCATCACAAATAAAGAATTGTCAATGGATTCGCATGGCCCTGAGAAAATCCCAAGGAAAATCCGCTGACATGTTTGGGTGACCGTCGCCACCCGCCGTCTGGAATCACGGAATTCTCGGTTGTCGGTAACTTACAAAAGAGCTCGTGCACGTAATAACATCATGATGATCGGTATGTTCCACATAGTGATGGTAAAGTTCAGTTCAGTTCGGTTCAGCACCCTTTTGGCTGAACCGTGAACTGAACTGAGGGTTCAGTTCGGGTGTTTGGCCGAACCTTGAACTGAACCCTCGGTTCGGGTTCACATCGGTTCAGTCCGGTTCAGGGAGGGTCTGAACCCGAACTGAACCCAAATAACAACAGATTTCGGGCCTTACCCGTACCCGCACCTGCGTGAAACCCGTACCCGTGCTCACAGGTATGGGTACGGACAGATCGGCACTGCGGGTCAGTATGTTCAATATAAATTCTAGTACACTACTGTAAGCTACTATACAAAGGATACTGTACTACAAAGCCCGCCGTCGCCACCGCTGTCTGTCGCGTCGTCACCGTCGTCGTCGTCGTCGCCGTCTTCGCTACAGTCGTCGCCGTCTTCGTCGCTGCTGTCGTTGCTTGTTGCCGTCGTTGTCGCCATTGTCGCTGCCGTTACAGTTGTCGTCGTCGAGTTGGAGTGGCAGCAAGGGCGCCACCTCGCCATCACTCCTGCCGCGGCTGTCATGCGTGCCGCCGCCGTTGCGTTTGGGACTTGCGTTGCGATGATTCTGGCGGTTGGTCGTTCGGCTGGGGCTGGTGAAGTTGTCGTTATGAGTCGTCGTCTGCGTAAGTCATCTGCGTAAGTGGCAGGCGGGGTTTGCCGTTGATGCTTGACCCAATTCATTCCCAGGCCGGGTGATGCCGGTTTTGTTCTCTTCGCCTTGCTTAGTCAGTTTATCGATTGTGCACTTCAAGTTCCCCGATGCGCAGCGCGCACAACCCCGAGCTGCTACCAACCCCCACCGCTGCCCTGCCATCGACAACAGCAAGACGGTGTTGACAACGACAACGACAACGACAACAAAGACGACAACAAAGACGACAACGATAGCGACATCGACGACAGCGACAAGGCGACACGACGAGTTGGACGGCCACCAACCGCCGCCGCCGCCAGGATCTTGCCATCGACAATGGCAAGGCGATATCAACAACAGCAACAACGCCGCCGCCGACGACAACGACAACGATGGCAGCGACGACAACGATGACGACACCAACAACAACGACAAGACGATGACAACGGGACACGAAATCAACTGGACACGACGACTCGGACGCGACGGCGAGTTCTGCCATGGGCATTCTCATGGAGACCAGAAGTAGTAGTGACTAGTATAATAATACTTCATGTACAAGTGTAGCAATATCTAGGGCGGAAATAGAGGTTGTAATGTTCTCAAAAAAAACCCGCCAAACCCGTCATACGGGTGTGATGGGCACTACACACAAGGTCCCATGGTTTCAGACTTGTGAATCCGACACCTTGCACACACTTTTGCACTTTTGGAATGGGCTGAACTGTAATATACTTCATTTCAGAGATTTCAAAAGTTGTAAATTTGCCAGCTTCAGTATCAACAGTTCGGTTCGAACCCTGTTCAAACGCGGTTCACGAATATCAGGGTTTTGCCGAACCCCGAATGGAACCATCGGTCCGGTTCGGGTCAATGGCCGAACCTGAACCCTGAACCAGGGTTCGGTTCAGGTGGGTTCGGGTTCGCACCAAAGTTCGGACTGAACTTTACCATCACTAGTTCCACACCAAGCGACTTTCATCCCGAATTGGTTCAACCACATCCTATTGCCACAGTAGTTGGCCGGTGCTGCCTAATTCTGATCGCTTGCTTGTTGCTTTGGATCATTACTGTATGAATGCAAATGTTTTGGTCACACTTGATCACGGCCTTCACAGTATCATTTCTTCCCCTTAACCGATTATGTGCATATGGGTATATAGTTATGGGATCATACGACCCAAGGTGATGGACGCGAGTAAAACCCTCCTGAGTTCCTGCGTCCCCACGGCTACTGTAAACGCATCTGATCTCGATTCACGGGCAGAGGCAGGTCGTAGCCGCGGCGCTTCCCCATCTACAAGTGCCAATGCTACGATCGTCGGACAGTCATAGTCACCACAGAACTGTGAAAAAAATATGCAATTCATTTATCTATCTGGTACCCCTAAGCTACCTACTCCTCACGACGTGCCCAACTATTTTTCGGAAGCTGCGTAGAGATACCCAATGTAACGCACACCACACCCAGAAGCACGACATACGCAAGTTTGCCACCTAGAACGTTATGCGTCAGGGAGAACGCAAATAGCCAATCCGCAGCCGGTCCAACAACGCTCAGAACCGAGGTCGCCACGTGCGAAAGACTATACACGGTGCCGAGCGACCATTTGTTGGGAGTGGCAGATGAAACGAACATGTTCATTGTACCTGAGTAACCCATGAGTATCTGCGTGAAAGAAGGTGGATAGGAAAACGTACAATACCCCATATCGAAAATGCACAACGAAGACAGTTGCAAAATAATGGGCATCCATACAGCCGGATTTGGGCCCCGCCGGCAACCACGGCTAGCTTGACGGCTAGGTTTTCGAAAGGGAAGATAGCATAGATCACGGCGCACGAAGAGATGCTGAAAACGAACACGACGAGAGCCAAAACGGCTGACGAAGTGCGAAAAGAAAGATAATTGAAAGAAGCCGCCCATGGCCCCGTACAAAGACAACCACAAGCCAATGGATGCCGGATCCAGGTTGAGTCCGCCATACTCGACTGGCGTTGATACCCTAAACTGTCCCTAAGCGCTAGGAAACAGTCTAAGATGAGCGCAGGGTCTAGGGGGTGTGAAGCGTCGCAAGCGGTCGCGCAGGCCTCCGAGGGACGCGAGGTGTCGTATATGGGTCCGCAGCGATTGCGGACGCGTCTGTGTCGAAAGGCTTGTGCCGCGCGGTCGAGAGAGGGAACGGTGTTGGCTGGTCGCGGGTGGTCGGGAACGGTCGCGCGCGCTTCGGCGTGGCACGAAACTTCGTAAGGATGGCCGCTGGGGTCGGGAACGCGTCGGGTTCGAGTCACTAAGGCCGCGCGCGAATGCGGCACGCTGGGGAACGCAAGGGATGAGCTTCACTGAGCTAAAGTCCGAGGGGAGAAGTCTACTATTAGAAGTCTGAGGGGTAAGGTTGTAAATACATGGGCTATATACTGGGAAAGTAAGCTAAGAAAAGAGGGTGCATTAGATAAACAGGGGAAAGGTAAAACGCGAAGGGAAGAGTCTAAAATGAGGGGAGAGCCGAGCACACAGAGAGCGCGGGAAAGCGGGAAAGCGTGGCGCTTAGAATGCGCGCAAAAGCGCAAGAGAGCGCAAGAGAGTCTAGGAAGAAACAGAATTGCGCATGAGTTCCACCAAGTGCTAAAGCAAGTATTCGTGTCATGGGCTCGATCTCATAGGCTTTTAGGTGGGCAGTAGCCCGGGAGTTTCCATGCATCAGCCCTGCACATGGACGTCTGTGCACAGTACAGCGACCAGCTCAGATCATGTGCGGGCGCGAGTGGTGCATGGGCGCGAGAAGTTCTCAATGATGGTCTCGCATCGAATCGGGGAGGAGCTGTTTGTGACCCGTGCTTAATAAGTGAACCGGCGCCAGCTTAATCTATTGGGGGGGGGTTCAGCTTCAAAGTCAAGAAGGAGTCTGCATAAAGGTTGCGCCGTCGCGGTTTTCACCTTCAGTCCTGGTGCAAAATGAAAGCTTGGCGCGGTGTACGGAGCCGAGTCCGTGTGAGTTCGTAGGCGGAGGGGATCCCACAGGGGTTACAGAGAGAGGATAGAACTAGGGCCAAGTCCGGAGCATTCGCGACGGCGACAGCCGGTGCGATCGCGAACGGGTGAAGGCGAGAACGAGCGTGGATGAGCGAGACGAGAAAACGATGCCGTCCGAGGCGGCGGGACGAGGCGAATGGCGACGATGTCCTTCGAGTGCCCGCGGTAGGGCCTGACTTCCGGGACGAGCGCGCAGCGAGAGAAAAAAGAGGGAGGAAACCAAGATGATATTTTCGAGTCAGAGCGAGTGGTTTAAATACAAACGAAAACCGTAGTTACTTCAGACAAGTAGGTAGGAAGTAACAGGGACAGAGAGGGGATGCATATGGGGAGGGAA
Organism: Lactarius sanguifluus; assembly: GCA_021527775.1. Classification (NCBI taxonomy): domain Eukaryota; kingdom Fungi; phylum Basidiomycota; class Agaricomycetes; order Russulales; family Russulaceae; genus Lactarius; species Lactarius sanguifluus. The sequence goes on along the minus strand of JAKEYF010000138.1, from coordinate 63,997 downwards.
ACGAGACGGAGCGCGGAGACGACCGAGACGCGAGACAAAGGGATATGGGCGCGGACACGAGAAACCGAAGCGCATTATCTAGGAGAAAGGAAGCGAGCATGCAAATAACAGAGAAAGGGGGCCGGGACACTTATGACGCGCGACAATGAGCCGACGTGGCCGAGGCAGCGACTCGGAGAACAGGTGTGGCGAGCTTGACCTTTCAAAGGAGTAGGGGAGATGGGCGATGTGATAAGAACGGGATGTCGATGGACAAAGGGGACACGAGGCGCGGGGACGCGCGGCCTGTATACGAGGAACTGGGGAGTATCTTGAAAGGCGAATAGGGGCGGCGACGGTCCATGGGCATGAACGAGTAACGAGCGGCAGGAGAGAGTGTGTGCGTAGGGCGACGCCGTGAGAACACGAATCCGAAATGGCAGTGAGTCACGCGATGCCGGACTGAGGCCGAAAATACCGAAAATATATGATTTCGGGGCCAGAGCCCGAGCTATCCTTACAGCGGTTGCGAACAATTGAGTACAACCCTGCAGTTCTCGTCGCTCAATCAATCTGAATACTCCCGTGTCTGTGGATCGTGAGATAAGAAGACTTGCCCACTGTCATGTGGGGAGTCTTTGTAATTCCGCATACCTTCCCACGGCCGTGAGAACTATTTTGTGGCTCCGTCCAAAAACGAAAAACTGGCGCATAAATTAATTACTCAGTGATAATTTGCCGTAAATAATAACAAATAAAGAATCCAAATGAGCACATGACCACTCTTTTCGATTGTGTGGCTCCACAGACACTTTCCCTGGCGCGCGACCGCTCGTTCCATCCCTGCCACTATCATGCAGCACGAAGAGCGCATTCAGTGCAACCAACACGGGCCCCCCATGCCATGCCTCCACTCTCTACAAGCGCAGAGGTGCTCTTCCAACACGCGCTGTGTGTCGCATCATCGACTCGCATGCAGGACACTACCCTTCGCAACTGCAGCTGTTGCGTTAGGTCCGCCTAACGATGCTCGACTTGAGCGAGGACAGAGTGGCTCGATGCACAAGGGGCGACTTAGCGAATACGAGTACACGTCCTCAGGAGGAACGTGACTGCTATGAGCACTGGGGCGGGATCCACCAGGCGTGTGCGTTGCTGGGCGATCTCCCGTACTAAGGCGAGACGCGGCACTAGGCAGGAGACGAGAAGAATACAGACAAGGGGAGGAGAAGGCAGAGTCGGATTAGGATTCAAGAAGACCAAGCTGAGGAGCTCGGTCTTTGCACTATCCCCTAGATATACAGTTGACGAGGAGCTTTGAAGCTCCTCCTGAACACAAGGTACCCAGTAGCCATAATAGCTCGAACCCTACTACGACTGTCCTAGGTATGAGTCAAGTCCGTACTACGAGACATGTGATAACCACAACAAGCTGACTGAGATGACTGTCCCTGACTAATACTAGGGTAGTCAGAACCCTGTGAGGCCGCAGTCCGTACCAAAGAGTCCGATCGCAACATCACCCCCTTTCTAGGTGCGACACCCCGACGCTCCAAAACCTTCCTCCTCGTAACGAATCTGCGTACGCTGCGGCTGCTGGGCGTTCCTCCTACCCCGGCGAGTCTTCTTCTTCGTCAGCTCGTAGTCCACCATGGTCCCCGCCTCATCCTCAATGCGCTCCATCGCGTTGGCCATCTCCAACCGACGCTGACTGCCTGTCACCTTACCCTGAATCTCCCCTAGGGCGGCGATAAGGTCGTCGATGCGCTGGTTAATGCGCACACGCTCCCTGTCAGCGGAGTGGAAACGATGGACCTCCGCCGTGAGGGAGAGGTCGTGGATGGAGTCGAGGCAGCGGTCGACGCGCGCCCTGTCTTCAAAGGCCTCAGTGAAGAGGGCCATGTCCGCTGCAGGGTACATGGGCTTGCCGCCGTAAACATAGTGAGGGGCGGCATAGAGGGGGTGGGCGTAGACCTTGTCCGACTCGTCAATGATACCCACCACCATGGGGTCGGGTCCCAGGATCACTTGGTGGTAATGGGCCTCGCGCTCAACCCCGTCGGGGGAGACGATGTGAAATGGGATGAAGTCCGTGCCAGTATTGGCCTTGAAGCCATTGGGGACTTGTGTGAACGACAAGTTACAATTGATTGCCCTCACCCAGGCCATTGGGTTCAGGCACTTGGAAAATCCTGGCTCCCTGCCATGTTCCTAGCGAACATCTCTCTTCCTTCCTCCGGTAGTTCTGCTATCCTCCCCATTATATCCTCGACCTGTTGTTGGGAGGTAGATCCGCGACTGATTTGTGTCGGTTCATCGAGGTCGATGAGGGGTTCCCCTGCTACGCTTGGTGGAGCGGTGGGTATTTCCTCGATGTACATGCCCCGTCCTTGCGGTGGTCCTTGGCACGTTTGGTGGGGTTGCTGACATTCCCGTGAGAAGTGACCTTTCTTGCCACAGTTGTAGCAAGTTACGTCCCTTGTGTTAAAGACGCCTCGTCCTCCTCTTCCTCTCGTGAGGAACCTTCCTCTTGGTGCGAATGGGGGTCTTCCCTGAGTGTAGTTCCTCCACTCCTGTGCATTGTTGGGGTTGGCTTCGTCTGATCCCACGACTCTGGCACGGATTCTTCCTGGTGTGGTGTCCATTGCGTCGGGGTGGTTGCGGTACTGTTGCCACCCGGTTGGTTGGTTTTGTTTTTGGGGTGGTTGGAACCTCATAGGTTGCTGCACTGGCCTGGGACGTTGGGATGTCTGCTGTCTCCCGAACCCATCGACGCGTGCTTTCATGTGGAGGTATCGTTTCTGTTGTTCTATCACCGCTGTTTTCCACTGGTGGTATGTCTTTGGACTGTGGAATTGGTATGCGTTGCGATAGAGGTCCATAGGTACTCCTCTCATGAACTTGTCGAGGACCAGGGGGTCGTCCAATCAATAATCAGCTTGTCGGACTAGTTTCTTGAATGAGGTTACGTAGCTGTCTATGTCGCTGCCTGTCATTTTGAATCCCCGGTCCAGTTCCAGTCTGGCACGTTCTTGTTCCATATTGTCCCTGAACTGTCGTTTAAAGGCTAGTTCAACTGCCGTCCACAGCCATGGGTCGCTCTTGTCAGGCCGGGTTTCGAGCCATCTTTGTGTTTCGGTGGTCCATTTGTCTACTAGGTTGCCTTGGATGTATGTGAGGAACATCATGGCTTTGATGTATGGCGTCTGCATGCTTCTGTTAGCTGCGTTGACCCCTGCAAATCGGTTCCATTGTGCGAGGAATGCTTGTGCTTTGTCTCGATCTCCCACAAATATGGGGGGTTCTTTTCCGATGAATTTATCGGTGGTGTGGGGAATGCCTGTGAATCCGGTGGCTGGTATACCCGTCCCATCGTCTCCTGGGTGATCTCCTCCTCCTCCTCCTCCCCCTCCGTCGGCGGGGTCTCCGCCTGGTGGTCCTTCTTTGGAGGTTTGTTGCATTTGTTCTTGTGGGGTGAAGAGTGCTGTGCGAACTTGCACGGGTTCCTGAGTGACAGTGGTTGTCATAGTGGTGGGGATAGACTTAGCGATTTGTTCTAGTAGTGCTTCGTCGTTCTCGTTTGCGAAGATGTTGATATCCTCTGGGTTACTTGCAAGTGATGGTGATTGCGCTGGGGTCTTGGGTGTTGGAGACCGAACTGGTTCTTCTTCTTGTCCGTCGATTAGGCCCCACTGATCTCTGGTTACTACGTTGTTGACTGTGATGTCGAGGTTGAGGCTAGTGGTTGCGGGTCGTGTTATTTGGTATTTGTTGTGAAGGTCGTCCCACTTGATTTCAGTCCAACAGGTGTTTTCGAAGTTGAACTCTACTGGTATGATCTGTTGTTGGCCCTGTCTGTTATAGTAGTAGGTCACGTAGCCTGGATCTTCTGCGTCGTCTTTCCAAAATGCGGATTCCAAGTATCTCTTTAGTACGTTTCGTTCTCCTCTTCTGCTGATGTGGTAGGGTCTGAACGGTACCCAGTAGTCTTTGGTTGTTTTGAGATTGGCCACGGTGGGATCTTGGTCTTAATGTTACGTCTACCATGGACGTATGCCTGACTTAGGCCTGTTGCTGTGTGGCAAACCTGACGAGAGGGTAGAAGAGGCGATTGACTCAGCTCTGCAGGTAGAACTGAGGGTGTGGGAATAACTCTCCTGCTAATCCTCGATACCCGTGGAGGTCGTCTCCCTGTTGTAGTCCGATAGGGGGAGTGTCTGATAGTTCGAGTTCGTCCCAGGTGTCGTGGTCGATGATGTAGAGTGTACAATAGGGGGATGCTACACGCTCGTTGTGATATAGGAAGACTCGATGATAGATGGCGTCGAGGGGGTAATCCACTGTCCACGAAGGGAACGTCGGGATAAGTCACAGGGGACCCTTTGGTTCCTAGGGTATGCTGGACGACTCACTTAAAGGGGGAGATCCCTATAGAGCAGGAGAAGGCGGTGGTATTGGAAGAAGACCAAGATGGTGTTTCTTGGTCTTTACCCTACTCTACTTATACAGATACGCGCGGGCTTTCAAGCGCCGCTCCAAGAAGTACTAGCCAATAGCGTAAGTAGCTTGAACCCTAGTACGGCTATCCTAGTATGAGTCACTACGAGTCATGATCCGATCCGTTATCGTACACAATCACATGCGCCGGAGCTTACCTGGCTTACCAATCCTACAAGTCCATGACGATATACTGCTGATGCGGTGTCATACCCTTGACGTCAGTGTCCACTTCCGATCCAAACGTAACACACATGCCATCAAATGTGTCACTTACATCCGAGTAGTCTTTGAAAGTCCAGTTGCAGGAACTGAAAAAGACTGCAACTCAACTGAACTGCAACTGGAAAAAACCGGACTTTTGGTTGCAGTTGTACCTAATCCTAGAATGTATCAGTTGCAGTTGCCCAAAATGGCAGCTGACCTCCAACTGGTTGCAACCGGTTGCAACCGATTTCTTAGTCAGCAGGTGATTGGGCTGAATTTCTGATCAAAACGAGCCTAAGATCACCCAAATCGGCCAAAAACTGAGCAAGTTATGATCAAAACAATCATTTTACTCATAACTTTTGCTTCTTTTGGCTGTTTTACCTAATTATTTTTTCATTATAAGGCAGTTGCACTTAGAAATTTATTATAAGTACCTATTAACACTAATTATAAGTGGTTTTGACTCAGTTTAGACCAGTTTCAGATAGATTAAATAACATTCAGTTGGGTCCAGTTGCAACTGGTGCAACTGGTTTTTTTGCAGTTTTTTGCAGTTGCAGTTGAGGTTGCAACAAATTTCATTTTTTGGCAACCAGTTGCAGTTGCAGTTGGACCAAATATGGTCAAAAAACCAGACCCAACCGGACTTTCAAACCCTACATCCGAGATATGAGCCTAGACCATGGAGTGATAACTCCGAGATTGCCCCATCTGGCAGGTCATGCAGCACGTATCCATCGATCTACCACCCATGTGTCCTTGGTGCCCGAAAAATATAGTGACAGTGGAAGCAAAGAGATATGAGGTACACCCCACATGTCATCGATGTCATCCCCTGCCCAGCGAGACGATATAGCAGAGTCTGATTCAGGTGTGCACCATTTTGGTAGGCATTACCCACAGTGCCATCCCAACGCATATTGCCATAGGGCAGTGGGCGTATATTGGAAACATCAGTATTTTGACAGGCTGCTTGTCATGGGTTGTACAAGGTTGTGACACCTTGTACAACCTTGTACAACCCCCACAAGTTAGCAAGTTGACCAGTCCACAAGCCATGTCTAATTCTTCACAAGCTTCTTACAGAGCGATGACCAGCAAGCAGAACAAGTTCAGAAAGTCATACAAGCTCAAGTATTAGGCATATCCTCTAAGTTAAATATTTGTCATCATATTTGTCATCATACTTATCATATCATATTTGTCATCATATTTGTCATATCATATTGTCATCATATTTGTCATATCATAGAATGTGAAAACAATATTTTATTCAGAATTAAATAAATTACAAAGCTACTAGTACTACAGTGAGAGCCAAGGTGCCACAAGGGTCGAGGTGGCGGTGGCGGGGCCGGAGTCATGACGTGGCACGCGGGGCTTCGTGTTGCGGTGGTGTCGGGGTGGGTTGACAGTCGTGGAGTCTTGCGCGCAGCAGGCCGGCGTGGTGGTGGAGCGGGGTGGCGGGTCGCTGGTCTGAGGTCACTAGTGAGATGGGGCTTGCCTTGCTCCCACGGCGGGTTGGCGGTTGCGAGGTTTTGCGCGCGGTGTTGAGGTGACGTCGCGATGGGGCTTGTGAGTGGCGCGCCGGCATGGTGGTGACGTGACGTGGTTGGGGCGGCATGGGTCAGGGACCTAGGTCATGACGTGGCAAGGTGGGACTTGCAGTGTTGCAGCGATGTAGTGGGGTGGCGGTGTTGGAGCGAGGGCGTGATTGGGTGACGCTGTCGAGGTGGCGGTGTTGAGGTGAGGGCGCTGTCGGGGTGGCGCGCCGGCATTGAGGCAAGGAGGGCGGCGAGTGGGGTGGCGATGAGCGAAAGAAGAAAAACAAAAGAGAAACAACTTAACGAGGTGGGTAGTCGCGCGGGTGGTGTCGGTGGCAATGCGTCGGGGCTTGCGAATCGCGTTGGGAGTGCCGTCGTGGTGAGTTTTGCGTGTCGCGACGGCATGGCGTCAGCGCGAGGCTTTCGTGTGGTGGGGTACTAGTAGAGGTTGAGGGAGACAAGGCCATGAGCTTACGTGTGGCGAGGTGGCGAGGTAGCTGCAGCGGTGACGTGGTCTGTGAGAAACGATACGGAAAAAAAGAGAAAGAAAAAAACATATCTTAGATCACTAGGCCGAAGCCAAGCTCGTCGTCGTCAGCCAGGATCTTCGCGCGTCGCGACGGCATGACGTCGGGGCGGGGCTTTCCGCGCAGCGGGGTACTGGTGGTGGATGTTGATGGAGATGGGGCCATAAGCTTACGTGGTGAGGCGGCGAGGTGACTGCAGCGGTGACGTGGTGTGTGAGAAACGATACAGGGAAAAAATAAAACAACATATCCTAGAGCAGTAGGCCGAAGCCGAGCTCGTCGTCGTCAACCGGGGTCTTGTGCGTCGCGACGGCTTGGTATCCAGGGGTGGGGGCTTTCGCACGGTGGAGTGATGGTGGTGAACTTGAGGCAAAAGATGGCGGCGGGGGCTATGGGATGATGTGTGGCGAGGCGGCGGCAGTAACGTGGCTCTGCAAAAGAAAATTAGTACACGCTGTAGCTACAGATGTACACTTCAAGAAAAAAAAAAAACTTATCTGGCTCGTCGTCACCCGGTTGGTGACCATTGTGGTTGCAGTGGGGATTGTGGGTGACGAGATGCACGAAGTCGCGCCACTTGAAAAGTAAGGGTTGGACTGTTCATTGGAATGGAGCAGATTGGTGGGAGGAGACAAACAATTGCGGCTGAACTTTGCATTTATTCGGACTTTCGGTTGTTCCCGGATGAACAGTCCAACAACAGTCCAACCCTTACTTTTCAAGTGGCGCGACTTCGTGCATCTCGTCACCCACAATCCCCGCTGCAACCACAATGGTCACCAACCCGCGGGGACGACGAGCCAGATAAGTTTTTTTTTCTTTCTTTTGTTTTACATCGTTTCTCACTGTCGCACCTCAAGTTCACCACCCTCCGGGGCCCCTGGACACCAAGCCGTCGCGACGCGCAAGACCCCGGTTGACGATGACGAGCTCGGTCGGCCTACTGCTCTAAGATATGTTTTCCTTTTTTTTTTCTGTATCGTTTCTCACAGACCACGTTACCGCTGCAGCTACCTCGCCGCCTCGCCACACGTAAGCTCGTGGCCCCATCTCCATCAACGTCCACCACCAGTACCCCGCCGCGCAGAAAGCCCCGCCCCGACGTCATGCCGTCGCGACGCGCGAAGACCCCGGCTGACAACGACGAGCTCGGCTTCGGCCTACTGCTCTAAGATATGTTTTCCTTTTTTTTTTCCGTATCGTTTCTCACAGACCACATCACCGCTGCAGCTACCCTGCCGCCTCGCCACACGTAAGCTCATGGCCCCGTCTCCCTCAACCTCCCTAGTACCTCGCCGCGCGAAAGCCCCACCCTGACGCCATGCCGTCGCAACACGCAAAACTCACCACGACGGCACTCCCAACGCGATTCGCAAGCACCCGACGCATTGCCACCGACACCACCCGCGCGACTACCTCGTTAAGTTGTTTTTCTTCTTTTGTCTTGTTTTCCTTCTTTCACTCATCGTCACCCACGTCACGACCCAGCCCCCCGACCCATGCCACCCCAACCGCACCACGCCACCATCACGCCGGCAAGCCACTCACAAGCGACGTCACCCCAACACCGCCGCCGGCTGCCACGACGCGACCTCAACACGGCGCGACCCCAACCGGCCACTCGCCGGGCTGCTGCTCACAAGGCCCCTCGACGCGACCTCAACACGGCGCGCAAGACACCGCCAGCAACAGCGACGATGATGGGGCAGGGGACAGTGGCAGGATGGCAAGGCACTTACTGTACATATTTAATTATGCAATAAATGAATTTATTTTTATACTTGTGTGACTAAATTTAGCAATAACATCTGTATTAATAATTAACAATAAAAATAACTTATTTTATTATTTATTCAAATTAAGATGATATTAAACAATATCTTGGAAACACTCTACATTTAACTTGCCAACTTGTCCAACTTGCACTGGTTTCCTGCTGGTGCACAAGCAGAAAGTTGGGAAATCCCTGGCAGTAACATGTCAACTTACTGATGCAAGATGCCCCCGAACACTCGAAAACTTGCTGCGACTAGTGGCCCCAGCAAATCTGCTGGTGGTGCTACCACCTGCCCGTCTACAGCTACTGCCACTCCTGGTGCTGCATCCTCTACCACCCCTGGCCCACTTCGTACGCCTCCATCTGGTGCGACGCCAGAGGTGAAGCCCACTGCGAAGTACTCGTTCCTCCACAAGCAACCTACACACACCCCTCCTCCTGTGCAGACACCAGTACCTGCCGCTGCTGTCACTCCGAAGGTGAGTTGGCAATCATGTCAATTATCTAAACTCATTGTGACTCTGATAGGATTTGAGCGATGCAATGGTAGTCGACGACGATTCCACACCTGCACCGCGTCACTCACAACTCACTGCTTTTTTGCACAAGAAGCCAGTTGTGACTCCGGAGTTGACCCCAGTCGTTACCGATCCAGAGAGTGAGGAATGCACAGTACGTCACATCGGACTGTTTACTCCATTTTCAGCCGCTTATCCATTTATCAGGTGCCTGCAGTGGCCAGTGATACTCAGCAGCCGACGCCTGACAGGGACTCATCATCGGGCATGGTAGAGGCAACAAAGGTGTGAGCGATGATGGAGAAGGTTCGTACACAACTTGTGGAGCGTAATCAGTTGATGGAGGCCATCCGAGTGAATTCGGAGAGCACGTTGACAAGTCTCAATGAGTTTCTGGCCAAAATTTCGGAGTTGTAGTAGCCCAGAACTGTACTTTATGATGTATCTACCCTTCTGCCCTTCTGTCAGGTGTATGTAGAGGCCGATAACCACATGCTTCACAAATATATGTCGTTTCAAATGACCTCTCTTACGAAACTGTCCCGTGATTGTTTGTCGCTGTTTGTATAATTTGGAGTCATGCGTTTGGTCTGTCTCCAGTGTTCAATCCAACGGAGTCTTGAAACGGAGTGAAGCCTCCGGCATCCCATGCTTCATTTCATTTCATTTTATCTTGTGTCAACAGGTTTTATCTTGAAACCCATCATGTTACATGTGTCATGTTGAAATATTGTACCTGTAACGTCTACCACGGACGTTAGCCTGACTTAGGCTTCTCGGGGTGTGGCGAATCTAACGAAAGGGTAGAAGAGACGATTGACTCTGCTCTGTGGGTAGAATTGGGGATGCGGGAATAACTCTCCTGCTAGTCCTCGATATGCGTGGAGATCGTCTCCTTGCTGTATGCCAATGGGGGCGGTGTCTGATGTCTCGAGTTCGTCCCAACTATGATGATCGATGATATAGAGGGTGCAGTAGGGGGACGCCACGCGTTCGTTGAGATAGAAGAAGACTTTGTGATAGACGGCGTCGAGAGGATAGTCCACTGTCCACGAAGGGAACGTTGGGATAAGTCACAGGGGACCCCTTGGTCTCGGGGGTATGCTGGACGACTCACTTAAAGGGGGAGATCCCTATAGAGCGAAGAACTGATAGTGGTATTGGAAGAAGACCAAGATGCCGTTCTTGGTCTTCGCAGCTCTCTACTTATACAGTTACGCGCGGGCTTTCAAGCGCCGCTCCAATCCATACTAGCCAATAGCGTAAGTACCGTGAACCCTAGTACAGCTATCCTAGTATGAGTCACTACGAGTCACGATCCGATTCGTTATCGTACACAATCACATGCGCCGGAGCTTACCCGGCTGACTGATCTCACAAGTCCATGACGATATACTGCTGACGCGGTGTCATACCCTTGACGTCAGTGTCCACTTCCGGGCCGAACGTAACATCACCCCCTTTTCAGGATCGGGCTCCAGACCGACCACGCTCCAAGACCTCCCTTATGGTGGCGATCCGCTGACCCTCCTCTGCTCCGGGGCGGTAGGAGTCCCTCTCGTCCTCGATGCGCTTGATGGCGTTCGCGCGCTCCAAGCGCAGTACGCACTGTCGTCGGGTGATCCCGATCCTTTCGAGCTCCTCCACCTTCTTGCGCAGCTCCTCCTCCTTGGCGGCGTATCCCGCTTGGAGACATCGGTAGCGGTGTATCTCCGCTGTCACCGAGAGGTCTTTCATGCCTAGGAGGGCGGCGTCGACGGACTCGCGGTAGCTGCTGTCTTGATCTAAGAAGATCAAGTCGTCGTCTGTGTAGGGTGCGGGGCTCAGATGGTCGTAGTCGGGCGCGGCATGTACGGACTTCCCGTACTGCTGGTCGCTGCCCTGTCGGTACGCGAGGACGAAGGGGTCCGCCGTAAAGACGAGCTGCGTATAGCGAGCTGGGTGCAGCCTCCCCTGAGCGTCGCGTATCTGGAATGGGATGTAATGGACTCCCCTGTTGTGTTGGTACCCGTGGGGTGGTGGAGTCTCCACCCGAGATCGGGAAACTGGACTGTGTTCCTCCGCCTGATATCGGCGGAGCGCGGGTCGAGAAGCTTTCGGAGCACGCATTGGTCTCCCGTCGGAGGTGCATACCGGCGGGGTTTCGTCGTGAGTAATGGTGAGGTGAGTCCCATACGTGATGTGGCGGTTGAGCGGGCAATGCTCCTCCGACAGGTACCGGTCGTACTCTCGATCTTCCGGTACCGTAGTTTGGTCTTGACGGGACGGAGGTCTTGTCGGGACGTAACCTTGCGACGAAGGGGGCCGTGAATGTACGGCTGTAGGGCTTGGCGAAGGAAGAAGGGATGGTGCGGGGGAAGAGTGACGACTTCCTGCTGGTTGAAGGGGCTGGGGAACCGACATGGGTGATAGTGCTGGGGCGTTCTGTACAATGAGGGTCGGTTGTACTGAGATGGGGAGCAGGTCGTCGAGGACATAGTGTACTTGGACTGGCGATTGGGACATGAGTGTGAGGGATAGAGAGGGAAGGAGATGGGGACGTCTCTTGGGTTTTTCCCGTGCTTATATGCACTTCTCTAGCGGGGTTTGAACGTTTAAACTCCCTTATCGCTTCATCGGCGAATACGTCATCCTTCGAGACCCATTGATTATCGGAGTCTGGGTATCCGCGCCACTTCACCAAGTATTGCAATTTCCTGGTTCTGCCGAACCGCCGAGAGTCTAGAATCTTCTCGACCTCGTATTCTTCTTCTCCTCCTACCAGATCCGGTGGTGGGCGCTGATAGTTAGGGCCATGTGTGGGAGTTTCTTTGTACGGTGTCAGGAGATCTATATGAAACATGGGGTGGATGCTCCACTGTGTGGGAAGTTCTAGGCGGTAATTGACTGCGGACATCACCTGGGTAACCTTAAACGGGCCATGTCTTCTGGGCGCAAGCTTGGTGGTTGGTTGGTTGGTACGTAGGTGGCGTCCTTCTAGCCATACTAGGTCCCCAATTTGGTACTTGGGCGTATCTTTGTGTTTGATCCACCCCTGCTGCGCTTTGATCATCAGTTCCTGGGCGCGCGTTCTAGCCTCTCTGAACTGTTTCAGGCGTAGTGCTACTTGTGGGATTGGTGACGGGCGGTCTATCCAATCGGCTCATGGGTTATACCCCATGAGGAGGTTGAAGGGGGATTCCTTTGTCGCCTCGTTAGGCCAGTTGTTGTGTGTAAATTCGGCCATAGGTAGGTACTTGGTCCAGTCGTCCTGCCGTTCGTTTACCCAGAATCTGAGGTATTGTTCCAACCATTGGTTGGTACGTTCTGATTGTCCGTCTGTGCGAGGGTGGTATGCCGTGGATGTCACGAACCTATAAACTCGGTTCGTGACTCGGGCGTCTAAGACCGGTCCGCACCGGCCCGGTCTTATGTAATCACCTTCCTAAAGGGGAAATCCGGAATCGGAGTTTGAATTTCATACTCCGACGATCACGTGACGTATCACGTGATCTCCCATTGTTTATCAAGTCACCTGACGACTGAAAGTCGTACCACCCTTTGGATTATTCTGATTGGACTGCGGAGCAGTCAAATCACCATGACACTATCGACTGCGGAGCAGTCGTACCACTTCTGCGATTATTTCTATTCGACTGCGGAGCAGTCACCCCTATGACGTGATTAACTGCGGCGCAGTTACACGTATTATCGCCATTGGACACTATTCTTAGATGTCTCTGGAATGTTCCATTCCGCAGTGTTCCGCAGCACCCGTGGGCGGCCCTAAGCCTGCCCTAGAGTTACGCACAGACCATGTCTCTAGGTATATAAGCTAGCGCAATACAACGGACAGTCCCTCAGACTGTCCACTTGTGACATCCTCTCCTGACTGCCTCCTCTTCCTCTTCGCGCACAGTGCCCCTTCAGCTATTTGACCACGAGTCAATAGTAAGCGCCACTATCCCTTGCAAGTCTGCAAGTTCAGTTGTCGAGCCAGTCAGCCTCCTTCGTGCCCTCTCAAGTTCTCCACCACCCCCAGTCTTCAGACCCCCGTCGTGCCTCCCTGTCGAGTGACAGTGAGTCATCACACTTGGACAGTCTTAACCAATAAGACCTGACTCTGGGTGTTCCCTTTAAGTGTCAGACTACGACTTCACGCAGTTTGGCCAGTGGGACGGAGATTCTGCGTCGTACTTTAACAACGACGATCAACCCCCGACCCCTCGAGTCCTCCCTTCTATCCTCGCCGCCCGTCTCTCCACTTCGCCCCTCACCCCTCTCGCCTCCCCCTCCACCTTTATTCAAGAGTTTGAGCAAGGCTCTTCCACCACCGGCATCCAGTACGAGTACGTCCTTGAAGGTGTCCACGGTACCCCCCTCTCCGGTCTCCCTTCCCCCATCACACGTCCCACCACTCCTCTTGAGTACGAGGAGGAGTACAACCCCGAGTTCGATATCCGGACGCAAGTAGCCGTCCGCTCCACCCCACGTTCCCCCACTCCGGAGCTCGTCTACCCAGACCCTCCTTCTGAACACACTCCCATCTCGCGCCCTGTGAGCGCCCCCCCTCGTGTCCCATCTCCCCCTCACACTACCACTCCCCCGCGTGTCCCGACTCCCGACTCCCCCATCGACTACGAAAGAGTAGCTGAACAAGGCCCTCTTTCCCCACCTCCTAACCAGGAGAACATCCTCCCCGCCACCTTCTTTCGTCCCCCCTCGTGTGTGAACAGCCGGGACGAGCACCCCCACCAGTACATCGCCGTCTATACGGAGGAAGGAGAGTCTTGGCGCCCCGCCTCCAACTCCCTCAAAGACTTCTTCCAACGTATTCCCCGGACCACTAGCATCGTCCTCCACCCCCGCATATTCCCCTCTGTCACACCCTTCCGCATTCCACCCCCTCATCTTTACACCCTCCTCCCTCGTGTCATTGACCCCGCCTCCCATCCCCACTTCCCGGCCCTTCACATCTGTTCCAAGGCCATCCTCGACCTCCCCTCGGCCGACCTCCCCCTCGGTACCGTAAGGTACGACTTCAGAGAAGGCCTGCGCAACGCCTTCACCCCCCTCAGCAACGTCATCAGAGCGGGGTATACGGACTCTCTGGTAACGCTCGAGATTCAGGACTTTTTTGACGGACGCATTATCACTACTTACGGACACCTTCGTTTCAATTTCGGAGGACAGGTTTTTGCCCATTACCAGGGCTATTTCTTTGAGGACATTATTCGCTCCAACCCCTCCCTTCTTGCCTACTGTATCTCGCCTCGTGTTCCGGCCGACCCTTTTGATTTCATCCCTACTGTCCCGGACGATCAACCACTGTAAAGTAGTGGTATAAAAATTTTCTTGTTGCCTTGTCTTTTGAATCGAGTGATTCAAACCAACGCAACAGTAAGTCTTTCCTTTTCCCTCCTCTGAACTATAAAACCGAGCGGTTTTAAGTGTCAAATCCTCCCCTCTCTTTCCCTCTCACTGAAGAACAACACGTGGCAAGAGCTCGTGCCCACTTTAACACCCACAGAGATCGACAAGTCCATCGATATTACCCCTCCACCTCCATCGACAATCTCATCGACGACCCCCGTATTCACTGTTGGACGGAACCCCCTTTAGCCCTCAAGAGTCTCACTTACCTTTTCGAGTTTGGAGAGACCTGGGACCACGACACTCACAACGACTTCCTTGACGACCTCTCAGCAGTAGTCGACGCGTGCAACGACCAACTCCTCTTCTGGCACCTCTCTGACATCACTACCGACGCACTCCAGCTTTGGACCAGAACTGACTATCTCTGGTTCAACTACATTCCCCCTCGTCAAGACTATATCATCCGTCAACTCCAGCACGGGAATCCCATCCACTTATAGAAAAATTTCGCCTCTCCTACGAAGACATCCAGATAAATTTCAGCGAAATCCGAGTTCTGGACAGAGACGGACCTCCTCGCCTAGTCTCCACTGAAGGCGTCGAACTAACCTATTCCTGGAGAGAAGCAACCTGGGAAACAACCTTGACCAATCCAGACTCCAACCTCGTTAACCCCCGCGTATACAGTGAACCCCCGACAGACCCTGACGACCCAGAACTAGTAGAACTACTACTAGGAAGAAGGGAAAACCCCCTAGGACTCCTAGCCCGCCTCGCTCTCCCCGATAGCAGCCCAGAGAACAATACTAGTGTTTCCAGCAACACTGGTTGGGCAGAATCAACCACTCCAGGACCCTGTTGGTGCACCCAAGAAGTGTGCATCTGCGGTTATAGACCAGACACTCCCCCCACACCTGAAAACATCGTACTGTGGGCCCCCGGAATTAACCACCTCCCATTTCGAGAAAACACCACCCCCCAGACACCCTTGATTACTGACCAAATCCTTACTCGTCGAACTTAGATAATACCTTATTGTTACTACTAGAGTTAGTAGAAGCGTAACAAACTTTTGAAAACATTTTGTCGCAAGGTACTTTTGCGAAAAAGTGTTAAGTCACAACTCAAGAACAAAACCCGAGAATTTTACAAGTGTAAAATTAACCCTGGAACCCATTGTAAATTGGGCAATCACCCTGGCTTCCCAACACACCCTATTACAACCCCACCAACGACCCCGCCGTCCTCGCTTCCAAGCAAGAAACTCCCGTATATCTTCCGACGACTCCCCTGTGACCCCAAGAACCCCGAGAAGACCTCGGAACCCCCCACAGGAAACTATTCCCATAGTTCCCAATCGAGACATCCCCAGGGTCAATCAAGCACGACCAAACGAACCAATCTACCCAAGCATCTACCAGGCCGGACCCAGCAACCCAGCACCACAACAACATTCCACGAGTAGTGACGAGGCCCAGATTCTAGAAACCCAACCCCGGACCCTCTATTGCCACCTTCCCGAAGCCATCTTTGTTTCTGAACAACTACCGACACGAACCCCCAGAGAGCTTGACGTCTTCAAGAATCACTGTCGTCTCCAATACGATCAATATCCTGAACAAACCTTGACCCTGAACTCTGCCCTCTCTCGAACAAGAGACATCACCACCAGTCCCCTGAATTTCCAGAACTTCTTGTGGAGAAGTAAAACTACCCTGACCCATTTCGGTATCTTTGAAGAATACCATTGGATTCGAAGGCAACAAAGGCCTAATCAACCCGATCGAGCGATCCTCCGCCCCGCGTACCAAATCTTCTACCCTTGGAACGAATCCGGGTGGAACGTCTCCCTGTTACATCAAAACCCCCAGTGAATGAGTAGACGATTACTCACCGAAGAAGAAAAGAAACACATCCCAGTCTACTTCGACACCCCATTCTTTGACCTTGACGACAAACTTTACCAAGCCGAGTTTGGAAACCAAATAGTTATAAGCCCAACCGGTCGATTTCCTTGGAAAAACGCCCTTACCCAGAAAGTCCTCACCATCCAAGACTTTGCAAAAGTCTTCCCCAACATCCAAAAGTTAGAAAACTCGACTGGATTATCCTTGAAGGATCATTCAAGAAAAAGAACGTTCACTGGTCCTTTCCTCAAAACCGTTGGCTCTACGGCAACAACCGAGCAGTTCGGTTTTCTGATTCAGAAGAGCAATCTGAAAGCGAAAAATCCTTGACCCCCCTCAGTCCCGAGAACGCCCCAAATTCTGATAGTGAACAAGAAGAAGTTTCACGAATCCTAGAAGAGACCACCAAAAGCCTTACTGGTCTACTATCCCAAGTAGCATCCCGACCCTCTTCCCCCCGAGTTTCCCCCGGACCACTACCAAGTGCTCCCGGTCCTAGTCGACTTCATCGCCACATCGCAGCTACTTCTATCAACTCCCCCCCGAGACTCCCATCCCCACCTCTAACACACAGAGCAACGGTACCCCCACGATCCCGATCGCCTTCACCCCAAGCTTTACCTCCTACACTCCCACCAGTACCAGTCCACATGGCAGCAAATCCACCAGCAAAGATCCTTGGTGCGGCACCTGAACCCTTTGATGGAAGACCCAGCAAAGCGGAAGCGTTCTGGAATAATTTGGAAAATTATTTCCACCTCAATGCATCGATTTTCGATACCGATGACAAGAAAGTATCTGCGGCCCTGACTTACTTCAAATCGGGCACTTCTGCGGGCGAGTGGGCCCAGGATAGGCAACATAAAGCCTTGAACCCTGCTGCAGGTGCAGCTACGACATTTGGAACGTGGGCAACGTTCAAATCCGATTTCAACAAACACTTTGTCCCGGCGCATACGGCTTTAGAAGCCACCAATCTCATGTACACCCTAAAGATGGGCACCCGACCGTTCAATGAGTGGTACCAAGATTGGTCTACTCACGCCAAACGAAGTGGCGCAAATGAACAAACCCAGATGCATGCCTTCTGCCAGTGCATTCCAACTGCACTCCACATGAAACTCATGGGCATCTCTCCCCTCCCAACGACACTCGAATCCTTGGTCGATAAAGCAAGAGAATTCGATCGCGTATGGAAGTTATACGCTAATTCTGCTCCGAGTAATTCCCCTTCACGCTTCAAAGCAGGAAGATCTGCTTCTGGACGAGCTGTCCTGACTGAAGACGATAGCGTTACCGTCAACGCTTCTTCATCCCGACCCGAGCCAACCCGAGGAAAGCTTACCAAGGCGGAAAGAGACCGCCGGTTCCAGAACAAGCTTTGCCTATACTGTGGCAATGCCGGCCACATTCTACGAGAATGCAAGCTAAAGACGCAAAGCATGAGGGCCAGAGGTGGCCGCCCTTCCAACAATGCTAGAGTGCGAGGCGCTTTTGTTGAAGAAGACCAGGATCACGAGGAAGCACCCCCTGATCACCCAGCTATGGTTGGAGCCATGTATCGAGAGATACTCCCATATTCCCC
The DNA here is from genome assembly GCA_021527775.1 of Lactarius sanguifluus. Lineage (NCBI taxonomy): Eukaryota > Fungi > Basidiomycota > Agaricomycetes > Russulales > Russulaceae > Lactarius > Lactarius sanguifluus. The sequence continues at coordinate 46,098 of JAKEYF010000138.1, read as the reverse complement.
GGACGCGCGTCCGCGATCACTTCCTAATAACGAGGATTTTTAGGTCCTTCCACCGTAGCACTGTCGGATGGAAGATTGATAGCCAGCTGCGCTGTAAGCGGCATTTCCTTACTAGAGACGCTCGGAGCCGAGCCTGTACCAGTAGAGACAATTCGGAATAGGAGAGCTCCTTCCATTGTTCTCAGGGTGACACTAGTAGGAAAGCGATCTGGCAGAGAAATCAGTGCCCGTGCCCTGTTGGACAGTGGCGCGGAGGGCATCATCGTGGATGATGGGTTTGCGCGCGCAAACGGCTTGACCCTTCGAACTCTAGTAACCCCATTGCCCGTTAGAAACGTGGATGGATCGCCCAACAAGACGGGCTCAGTCAAGCATACCACGATCCAGAAGTTAAGGATCAGAATGGCAGAAGATGCCTACCACGACGAGGTCGCCGAATTCTATGTCACCACTCTAGGGGAGCACGATATAATCCTAGGAACGGATTGGCTCCAAGCACATAATCCTGAGATCAACTGGGCGCAGCCTCAGATAGCCTTCACACGGTGCCCAAGCAGTTGCACCTTGTCTACAAAGAATGTAGTCCTCTCTTCCCGAGTACCCCAAACCCGAGCCACCACGATCAACATTCTAGAGTTAGAATCAGAACCCGACCAAGCTAAAGATGCTTTACAACCACCTACAGAAGATGTAGCGAATCCTGAACCAACCTTCTCCGACGAAGTCATCGAGCCATTCCTATGGGCACACAGTTTCCACAAGTACGACCACTTGGCCATCCGAGCAAAAATTACCACAAGTACCAAGCTAGCGGCAAAGACTGCCCCTAAACCTTCCACCGATCACATCCCGAGTCACTTCCAACGTTACACCCGAGTTTTCAGCGAGGAAGCCTCCCATCGCTTGCCTGCGCACCAACCCTGGGATCATGCGATTGATCTGAAACCAGGAGCGAGCATGAAGAATTGCTCGATTTACCGTCTAACGCCTAAAGAAACCGATGCACTCAAGGAGTACATCTCTGAACATCTGCGGAAAGGATACATCCGACCTTCCAAGTCCCCCATGGCCAGCCCCTTCTTCTTCGTCGACAAAAAGGACGGAAAACTTCGCCCTGTACAAGACTACCGGGCTCTCAACGACGTTACCATCAAAAACGCAGCACCTCTCCCCCTAATTCCTGAATTAATTGACAAGCTCCATGGCGCGCGTTATTTCACCAAACTAGATATCCGATGGGGATATAACAACATCCGTATTCGCAAGGGCGACGAATACAAAGCAGCCTTCAAGACCTTCCTAGGCCTTTTCGAGCCGACCGTAATGACATTCGGTCTCTGCAACGCACCAGCAACGTTCCAATCGTTCATGAACCAAACCTTCGGTCCCGAAATCGATGGTGGACACGTAGTGGTCTACCTTGATGACATCCTTATCTTCACCGAAGACCTTGCCTCCCTCACCGAATTAACCCACAAAGTCCTTCAACGTCTGGAACAACACGATCTCTATCTCAAACCCGAGAAATGCGTGTTCGCGCAAACCTCCGTCGAATACCTTGGCATCATCATTTCCAACGGCCAAGTCTCCATGGATCCAGCAAAAGTTGCTGGTATTACTGAATGGCCTGTTCCACGTACAGTCAAGCACGTCCAAGCGTTTTTGGGCTTCTGCAACTTCTACCGACGGTTCATCAAGGACTATTCCACCGTCGCTCGCCCACTCTTTGACCTGACCAGGAAAGATGTGCTCTTTTCTTGGGATACCACTGCGGAAAGCGCTTTCCGCACCCTGATCAACGCTTTCACAAAAGCTCCCGTCCTTGCCCTCCCAGATCATTCCAAGCCATTCCGACTCATCACTGACGCCAGCGACTTCGCCACTGGCGCTATTTTGGAACAACCCGATGCCTTGGACCGTTGGCACCCCGTCGCCTATCTATCGAAATCTCTCCTTCCGGCTGAACGCAACTACGAGATTTGCGATAAAGAACTCCTCGCGATCATCCATGCCTTCCATGCATTTCGACACTACCTCGAGGGACGTAGTGATACCACCGAGGTCTGGTCTGACCACGGTAACCTCGCTTATTTTATGAAAAAGCAAAAGCTTTCCCGCCGGCAGGCCCGTTGGGCGCTGTTTCTTTCCCAGTACCAATTCATCATCATCCACAAACCGGGCGCCCAGAACAAATCTGACGCGCTGTCCAGGCGTCCAGATCATAAAAAGGGGATAGCGGATGAAGATGAAAAACGAGTACTCCTGGATACGAAGTATTTTCAAGTCAACGCGGTACAAAGAGCAACCATCACAGCGTTAGGAGACACTTCCCTGCGACAACGAATCCGAGACACGCAGACATATGACAAAGAAGTCAGCATGGCGTTGGAAACCCTCTTAAAAAGCGGTCCCCGATCACTCACCAAAGGATTGGAGGAGTGGAACCTAGAAGATGGAGTCATCTTATTTCGAGGACAAGTCTACGTTCCAAAGAACGAGGAACTACGACGAGATATTGTCAAGCAATACCACAAACACATCGCTATAGGTCACCCAGGAAGATGGAAAACCTATGAGCTGATATCCCGAGACTTCTGGTGGCCTGGAATGTCTACCTTTGTCAAGAATTATGTTGATGGATGTGCCATCTGTCAATCGACAAAGATCAAGCCCAGAACCCAAGTACCATTGCAACCCAATACGATTCCCACGACAGTATGGGAAACAATCACCATGGACTTCATCACCGACCTCCCTACATCCCTCGGTCATGACACCTTATTTGTGGTCGTGGATCGCCTCAGTAAAGCAACGGTCATTGCCCCCTGTAACAAAACTATCACGGCTGATGAAACTGCCAAGTTATACCTGAACGAAGTCTGGAGAAGAACTGGACTACCCCAACAAGTTATCTCAGACAGAGGTCCACAATTCGCATCAAGAATGATGCAAGAAGTTTGGAGCAAACTAGGAGTCAAATCCACCATGTCCACGGCCTTTCACCCTCAAACGGATGGCGAAACCGAACGAGTCAATCAGGAACTCGAACAGTACCTCCGCGTATTCTGCAACTTCCAAGCAGACAATTGGGCAGAATTAATCCCGTTCATGGAATTTGCGCACAATGCCAGACAACACAGTGCAACAAAGAAATCACCCTTTGAAGTGTGGTATGGGTTTAAACCCAAGTTCATTCCTCCCGTCCACTTCACAACAAAGATTCCGGCAGCCGAAGAACGACTGAACACCTTGAACCAAATCCGATCCGAGGTCACCGCAGCGCTAAAGGTAGCAGCGGAAATCATGAGAAATTCCAAGTCACAAACACCCTCCCGAGTATTCAAACCTGGCGACTTAGTCTGGTTGGAAGGAACCAACATCCACACCACACACCCCAAACCCAAGCTTGCCCCAAGACGCCATGGTCCCTTCAAAGTCTTATCCACTTGGGGAGTTAATTGTAAACTCCAACTCCCAACAACATGGCGCATCCATCCAGTCTTCCACAATTCCCTGATCTCCCCATATCACGAGAATAATATCCATGGACCCAACTTCACCCGACCACCTCCCGAGATCGTCCAAGGAGAGGACGAACATTATGAAGTTGAAAAGGTCTTACAATCCAAAGTATCACCAAACAAGAAAGGGATACTATACCTCATCAAGTGGAAGGGATACCCTGATTCCGAAAATTCCTGGCTCCCATCATCCCAAATGACCCATTCCCGCGACCTGGTCTTAAAGTTCCACAAAGATCACCCTAACGCCCCTAAACCAAAGTCAACCAGTGCTGTCGGTGCAGCACGGCGTTAAAAAGGGGATACTGTCACGAACCTATAAACTCGGTTCGTGACTCGGGCGTCTAAGACCGGTCCGCACCGGCCCGGTCTTATGTAATCACCTTCCTAAAGGGGAAATCCGGAATCGGAGTTTGAATTTCATACTCCGACGATCACGTGACGTATCACGTGATCTCCCATTGTTTATCAAGTCACCTGACGACTGAAAGTCGTACCACCCTTTGGATTATTCTGATTGGACTGCGGAGCAGTCAAATCACCATGACACTATCGACTGCGGAGCAGTCGTACCACTTCTGCGATTATTTCTATTCGACTGCGGAGCAGTCACCCCTATGACGTGATTAACTGCGGCGCAGTTACATGTATTATCGCCATTGGACACTATTCTTAGATGTCTCTGGAATGTTCCATTCCGCAGTGTTCCGCAGCACCCGTGGGCGGCCCTAAGCCTGCCCTAGAGTTACGCACAGACCATGTCTCTAGGTATATAAGCTAGCGCAATACAACGGACAGTCCCTCAGACTGTCCACTTGTGACATCCTCTCCTGACTGCCTCCTCTTCCTCTTCGCGCACAGTGCCCCTTCAGCTATTTGACCACGAGTCAATAGTAAGCGCCACTATCCCTTGCAAGTCTGCAAGTTCAGTTGTCGAGCCAGTCAGCCTCCTTCGTGCCCTCTCAAGTTCTCCACCACCCCCAGTCTTCAGACCCCCGTCGTGCCTCCCTGTCGAGTGACAGTGAGTCATCACAGTGGATATGTTTTGCTCTATCCCTAGTATTTTGCATAGCTCTCTTACGAACTTGGAGGCGAATCGGGGGTCTCGGTCACTGATAATGCGCGACGGTAGTCCGAATCTGGTGAATACGTGGGTTACGTACAGGGCTGCGGTCCCTTCTGCCGTGATTTCCTCCAAACATGGGATGAATATGGCCGCTTTGGAGCAGTCGTGGTCTGTGATCGTTAATATCGAGTCGCATCCGTCCGATTGTGGTAGTTTGGTGATAAAGTCGAGCGCTATGGTTTGAAATGGGGTCGCTTCTGGTTTTGGGAATATCGGTTGTAGAGGGGCCCGCGTAGGTCGGTTGTTCACTTTGATCCTCTGGCAGTCGGCGCATCCTTTGACGTAGTCTTGGGTTTCTTGGCGTAGGCCCGGCCACCAGTAGTATCGTTCTACCATTTTGATCGTTCGGTTGATTCCCGGATGTCCGTGTACCGGTGGGTCATGGTGTACCTGGATAATGCGCCGTCGTTCGTGTAGATCCCCTGTTACCACGCGTCTTCCGTCTTTGTACCACGTTCCCTCGATCTTTTTGAGCTTGTGTGGGTCTACCCATCGTTTGATCGTTTGTTCTTCCTGGGTGTAGACTGGGCATGTCGTTTCCATCTCCAGGACGTCGATCGTTGGTTCTGTACGCGTAGGGTTTTCCGTGGTGTCGATGATGTTTGCCCGGACGAAGATGTGGTCTGGTAGTACCGTGACGTGTTCGTTGTCATTCTCTCCCTGATCGTAGTCCGGTCGTCGTGATAGAGCATCTGCTCGGCCGTTTGCTGTGCCTTTAATGTGGTGAATTTCGACGTCATATTCTGACAGTTCTAGTACTTCCCTCGCCACTCGTCTACTGATCTTTTGCGGGGATCTCCAGTATAGCAGGTTCATGTGGTCGGAGAAGACCTTGATCTTGTGTGGTGATCCTGCGAGGTATTGTCGCCAGTTGCGTAGGGCTTTCACAATTGCGAGGAGTTCTAGGTCGTAGATGTCGTAGTTTCTCTCAGCTGCGTTTAGGGTGTTTGAGTAAAATGCGATGGGGTGCCGTTTGTTGTCCGCGTCTCGTTGGAGGAGTACTGCTCCCACTGCGTATCCTGATGCGTCTACCTCCATTTCGAACTGTTTGTCTAGTTCTGGGTGTTTGAGTACCGGTTCGCTTGTTACCAGGCTCTTGAGTTTGTCAAACGCTTGCTGTTGCTCTGTTCCCCATTGCCATTCCGTGTCTTTTCGAGTTAGTTTGTTGAGGGGTCGTGCGTGTGTGGCAAAATTTCTGATGAAGGTGCGGTAAAAGTTACAGAATCCGAGGAAGGATCGTACTTGCTTTACGGTTTTTGGGGTTGGCCATTCTTTGATGCCTGAAATTTTGACGGGGTCCATGCGGATCACCCCCTTTTCAATGATTACCCCCAGGTAATCGAGGGAAGAAGAGTGGAAGGTGCATTTCTCCGGCTTCAGGTATAGGTCGTGTTGTTCAAGTAGGTCTAATATGTCGTGTACCGCTTCAGTGTGTGCTTGTTCTGTTGAGGCTGTTGCGACTCCAATATCGTCCATGTATACTCGGATTATTGTTCCTTTTGTTTCGTGGTAGTCGATGAGGGGTTTGAATATGTGGTTCATCATTGTTTGGAACGTGGATGGGGAGTTGGTCATTCCGAAGTACATTACCAATGGTTCGAAGAATCCGTGTTTGGTTTTGAATGCTGCCTTCCCCTGGTCTCCGTCCTTGATTAAGATGTTGTTATACCCCCATCGTACGTCGAATTTGGAGAATATCCATCCGCCGCTTAGGTCTGCGATTAGCTCCAGTATCAGCGGAAGTGGGTATTGGTTGCGTATGGTCCATTTGTTCAAGGTTCGATAGTCCTGTACCGGGCGTAGTTTTCCGTCCTTCTTTTTGACAAAAAAGAAAGGTGATGCGTACGGGGATTTGGAGGGTCGTATGTATCCTTTAGCCAGTTGTTCGTCCAGGAATTCTTTCAGTGCTTTGTCTTCCGCCTGATTTACTGGGTATATTTTGCAATCGATGGCGTCCGGTGCGTCAGGTTTGAGCTCGATGGCGTGGTCCCATGGTCGGGAAGGGGGGAATCTGTGGGATTCTTCCTCGCTGAATACCTTTGCATGTCTTTGGTATTCCGCTGGTATCTCCTTCTTTTCCGTGTATTGTTGTGCCGATATTGCCATTTCTGTTGCCGTGGTTCGAAGGTGTATTGGGAGCGATTCTTCTTCTAGCTCCTGGTATTTTTGGTTGGCGGTCTCGTCTGTGTATTGAGTGATGAGTCGTCGTATTTCCGTGAGGTCTGCACGTCAGGGGTTTGTTGTTCGCAGTATGATGGGGTATTGTTTGGTGTCCAAGGTAGCTGTTGACCATTGGATCCTAGGTTGGAACATGGCTAGCCAGGGGTATCCTAGTATGAGGTCTTCTCCTCCTACGTTGGTCACCAGGAACTTGATGTCTTTTCGTTTTCCATCAGTCTGGATATTTAGGTCTATATAGTGGGTGATTTTTCCCCCTTTGTTATGGGTCCCATCTATATTCCAGATGTTTCGTGGGCGTTCTAGTTCTTTGGTTCCTAGACGCATTCTTTTGACGAAGTCCGGGTGTATGAAGTTGTCTGTTGCCCCAGAGTCGACTAGTGCTTTCTTTTCGGCCATGAAGTAACTCGTGCGGATCGAAACTGGAACATGCATAGATCGATAGCGCGTTATGAACGATGAGTTACAATTGACTGCCCTCACCCAGGCCGTTGGGTTCAGGCGTCCTGAAAATCCGGATTCCCTGCCATATTTCTGGCGAACATTTCCCTTCCTTCCTCCTCTAGGTTTGCAATTCTACCCATTATGTCCTCTACTCGTTGTTGTGAGGTGGTTCCGCTGTTAACTGATGCGGTCTCGTCGAGGTTGATGAGGGGTTCTCCTGCTACGCTTGGTGAAGCGGAGGGTAATTCCTCGATGTAGGCGGTTCTTCCTTGGAGCGTCCCGCGGTTACGCGGTTGACGTGGCTGTGTGCATTCTCGTGAGAAGTGACCCTTCTGGTTGCAGTTATAGCAGGTGACGTCCCTGCTGTTGAATATCCCTCGTCCCCCGCGTCCTCTGCTCAGGAGCCCTCCTCGAGGCGCGAACGGTGGTCGTCCTTGAGTGTAGTCTCTCCATTCCTGGGCGTTGTTGGGGTTTGCTTCTTCGGATCCCGCGACTCTAGCGCGGATTCTTCCTGGGGTGGTGTCCATTGCGTCTGGGTGGTTACGGTATTGTTGCCACCCTTGTTGCCTGGTTGGCGGTTGGAAGCGTGCCGGTTGCCCTTGCCTTGGCCACGCATTGTTTTGCGGTTGTCTCCCGAAGCCGTCTGTTCTGGCCTTCATGTGGATGTACCGTTTTTGTTGCTCGATGGCGGCGGTCTTCCATTGTTGATAGGTGTGAGGGCTGTGGAACTGATACGCGTTCCGGTAGAGGTCCATCGGTAATCCCCTAGTGAATTTGTCCAAGACTAGGGGTTCGTCTAGTCGGTAGTCAGCTTGTCGAACCAACTTTTCGAATTTAGTGACGTAGCCGTCTATGTCGGTTCCCGTCATTCTGAACCCTTTGTCCAGCTCCAGTCTGGCTCGTTCTTGTTCCATGTTGTCGCGGAACTGTCGTTTGAAGGCGAGCTCCACTCCGGCCCATAGCCATGTATCGTATCGATCGATGTGGCCGTCAAGCCATTTCTGGGTTTCGGTGGTCCATTCGTCGACTAGTGGTCCTTGGATGTAGGTGAGGAACATCATTGCTTTGACGTAGGGGATTTGTAGGCTTCGGTTTGCGAAGTTGACTCCTACGTATCGTTTCCACTGGGTGAGGAATGCTTCTGCTTTGTCGCGATCTCCTGTGAACACCATTGGTTCTTTTCCTATGAACTTGTCGGTGGTCGCGTTGTTTGGGATTTGGGGGGCATGGATAGGTTGTCCTCCGTCGTCTCCTCCTCCTCCTCCGTTGTTTCCATCTTCCGGATCACCTCCCGGAGGTCCTTGATTTTCCGGTTCTTTGAATAGTGCGGTTCTAGCGTGGGTCTCTTGGGTAACTGTTTGAGACATGTTGGTGGGGATAGACTTAGTGATTTCCTCTAGGGTGGTTTCTTCGGTCTCGTCTTTGATGATCCGAATTTCTTCGGGGTTGCTTGCGAGTGATGGAGACGGTGCTGGGGTTTTAGGTGTGGGAGATCGGACTGGTTCTTCTTCTTGTCCGTCGATGGTACCCCACTGGTCTCTGGTTACTACGTTGTTGACTGTGATGTCGAGGTTGAGACTGGAGGTTGCAGGTCGTGTTATCAGGTATTTGTTGTGGAGGTCGTCCCACTTGATTTCGGTCCAACAGGTGTTCTCGAAGTTGAACTCTACTGGGATGATCTGTTGCTGATTCTGTCGGTTATAGTAATAGGTGACGTAGCCTGGATCTTCCGCGTCGTCTTTCCAAAATGCGGATTGTAGGTATCTTTTGGGTACGTTCCGTTCTCCTCTTCTGTCGATGTGATAGGGTCTGAATGGTACCCAGTAGTCTTTGGTTGTCTGAAGATTGGCCACGGTGGATCTTGGTCTTAATGTAACGTCTACCACGGACGTTAGCCTGACTTAGGCTTCTCGGGGTGTGGCGAATCTAACGAAAGGGTAGAAGAGACGATTGACTCTGCTCTGTGGGTAGAATTGGGGATGCGGGAATAACTCTCCTGCTAGTCCTCGATATGCATGGAGATCGTCTCCTTGCTGTATGCCAATGGGGGCGGTGTCTGATGTCTCGAGTTCGTCCCAACTATGATGATCGATGATATAGAGGGTGCAGTAGGGGGACGCCACGCGTTCGTTGAGATAGAAGAAGACTTTGTGATAGACGGCGTCGAGAGGATAGTCCACTGTCCACGAAGGGAACGTTGGGATAAGTCACAGGGGACCCCTTGGTCTCGGGGGTATGCTGGACGACTCACTTAAAGGGGGAGATCCCTATAGAGCGAAGAACTGATAGTGGTATTGGAAGAAGACCAAGATGCCGTTCTTGGTCTTCGCAGCTCTCTACTTATACAGTTACGCGCGGGCTTTCAAGCGCCGCTCCAATCCGTACTAGCCAATAGCGTAAGTACCGTGAACCCTAGTACAGCTATCCTAGTATGAGTCACTACGAGTCACGATCCGATTCGTTATCGTACACAATCACATGCGCCGGAGCTTACCCGGCTGACTGATCTCACAAGTCCATGACGATATACTGCTGACGCGGTGTCATACCCTTGACGTCAGTGTCCACTTCCGGGCCGAACGTAACAGTACCTTTACTTTTGCCTTTACTCTGAGTCTGCCAGCCAACTGTGCTTCATCACACTATCTAGACCTCTGGAGCGTTTTACAGTAGACATAGATGACTATATATATGCAGTTGTGATTAGTGCAGTTATCCACATTCACCCTTACACTTCACTTCCCCACATTACACCAACCATATCCACACATGTCTGAATCTTCTTATGACTCGAATGAACACCCTGGACCAGCTCTTCCTCCTACTCAGGAAGGGTTTAAATTATCACCTCAGGATGTAACCATCCTGAGGGGTTATATGGATGAGTTTGAGCAGGCTGATACACAGATGAGGAATAAGATTCTGGAGAAGGCAATGGGAGAGGTATATAGGAGACAGCCTGATAACTCTCAATTCAATAAGAAGGAAGCTAAACAGGTATTCATCTTCTTTGCATGGCTATAAGCCCACTGATAGACATGTACTCTAGAAAATCAGAAAGTGGTACTACAACCACTACTCCCCTCCTCATCGTCCGGTTATCAATTTTGTTCAGAGGTGGTCTGCAAGGAATGTCTTCTACCATGAGGATAAAGTGGCTATCATGAAGCTTACGGAGGATATGTCTGGAGCTACTCCCAGAACACAAGCATTCCTTGGTTCAATTCAAGATGCAACCACTGAGTTATGGAAGGAACTCTCAGTTGAGGAACAGGAGCACTTTGCACAGACTGCTCAAGAATGGTCAGATCATGGTCCTCCGAAGGGCATTCAGGCCAAGTAAGTCAAGTCACAGTACTCCATGCACCACACTGATTTGTCACCTTCCAGGATGGCTTCAGCTGCTATCCATGGCCGGATAGTAAGGGACTTTCAAACCCAGCTTTACAGAACATGTGGAGCTCGCTCCATAGTTCTCCTTGCATATGAGAAGGAGGATGGAACTCCACAGGTTTCAATGTACATTATTCATGTTCTGTCAGTGGCCTGACCAGACATTGACGTTTCCATTGTCAGGGATGAGTGGAATGCCGATGTAGGTGGAGGACTGGATTTTAATGACTTCTGTCCGAAGTGGAGAGAGTCTGTGCTCTGGGACAAATGGAAGAAGTATGGCAGGAAGTGCTTTGAGAAAGGTTTGACATGTTTCCATCAATATATATCATTGTCTCATGGGTGACACAGATGATAATCAAAATGCTCAGAAGAACCTTTCAAGGACAATCAAGATCCCTGTCCAAATGACCACTGATGAAACTGGGGAACCTGAAATTCCATCTATTATCAAGGGTGGTGGACACCAAACCAAGGTGGTTCAGACAGCACTTAGGGGCTATTGCACTGCCCATATTAGTGAGTCACCCCCATGATCTACATTGTATTGCTTCACATATGTACATGTTCATTAGGGTTCATCTCCGGTAAACCTTATGCTACCATCCCATGGGCAAAGCTATCGACAACTCCGACTGCCTGGATCCAGGAAGAATGTTATCCACCTGGTTTTCAGTGGGCAGACCCCTCAAAGATCCGATTGAATGATGTGCATGACCTGATCATCTACTGGAGGCAGCGGAAGGAAGATGGACTGACTCCCCTCATCTGGAATCCATCATGTGAACTGCTTGCTGATTCAGATGTGGAGAAGTCCTCTGAGCCTCTCCCAGTGTTACGCCGCCACAGGCGTTTAGTCTGACTTAGACTGCGAAAGGGCGTTCACGACTTAGCGAATATTCCTCATTGTGATCACGTGACTACAACATGTGACTTTGATGCTTGGCGTGGGTACACGGTGCTAGATCGTGGCACGTGACTTCCAAGTATACCAGGACACTTTAGTCTCTGGATACGATCGATGACAGGCGACTTGCTCAAGGGAGACAAGCGAACGATGGACAGATGATGAGGAGACAGGTGGCAATTGAAGAAGACCAGGATGGCGATCCTGGGTCTTCGACTACTACGTTTTATACATGTACGAGGTAGCTTTAAAGCTCCTCCCGAATCCGTCTACCGAATAGCGATAGTAGCTCGAACCCTACTACAGCTGTACTATGAAACACGCCACATCGGCATGTGATACTCGTGCTGACTGAGATACAAGGTCCATGACGTATTACTGCTTACAGAGGGAGTCATCGCCTGTAAGTAAGAGTCCACTTCGCCGCGACCGTAACATCACCCCCTTTTCAGCTGCGACGACCACGTCGCGTCCTCATCGGTCCGATACCCGACATCCACCCCTCCTGCGTCTCCGTAACTCGTCCGATAGTGTCCGCCATCTCCAACCAATACTTGCACCTCTTCAACTCCGAATGGACTCCACCCAGCGACTGCGCCAATGAGTGCAGGCGTTGCTCCACTCGCTCCGCCTCAAGCTGGTACTGTCGGTACCTTTTCAGCTCCGCCTTCAGACTCCGGTCTTTGAGCTCGTTGACGGCCCGATCGAGGCGGTGTTGACCCGCGTGCCCGCTGACTAGAGCGTGCATATCTTCTGGGGCGTAGTGGGGTTTGCCGAGCTCGCGCACATGAGGCTCCGCGTACAGCGGCTTGGTGTACACCTTGTCGCTGTCCTCGATGAGCCCCACGATGATGGGGTCGGGGCCGTCGATAACCTGCATGTAAGTGGCCTGCTGGGTGTGGCCCTTGGGGGTGGTGATAGGAAAGTGTATGAAGTCGTCCCCACGGTTGTGTCAGAAACCGTGGGGGGCAAGGTGCGTGCCGCCGAGCTGATGGCGCAGGCGCGTGGCGGTGTGGAGGGGGTTGGCTTCCGCCTGAAGGGCGGTGCGGTAGAGGGGTCGACCCGTGGTATCACAGGCGTACAGTGTCTCGTTGGGGTGATCAGAGTCGGTTGTGTTAGAAATAGACGGGTGCTCAGCTGGGTACCACTCCTTCAGCTGTTCGGGGAGGTCGTAGACAGCTTGCGCATCATCGCGTCGAACTGTCGGCGCAGCTCGAGGCGCGCGGTTCTCCTTATCACTCCCGTCGTTCGTCGTTTCGCGGCTAGATTGAGCTGCTCTAGCCTCCACGTCTCCGCCGTTACCTTCCACTCCTCCCATATCTTCGTCTTCCGGGTCTTCGGCCTTCTGCAGCCGGTACTCGACTCGAACTGGGCCAGGTTTAGGTGAGGAGAGCGCACACCCTCCGAGAGTGTCACGAATCCGACCAGCTTCGGCCTCCGAGGCGGGGACGGCGTTAGTCTTTGAAAGTCCAGTTGCAGGAACTGAAAAAGACTGCAACTCAACTGAACTGCAACTGGAAAAAACCGGACTTTTGGTTGCAGTTGTACCTAATCCTAGAATGTATCAGTTGCAGTTGCCCGAAACGGCAGCTGACCTCCAACCGGTTGCAACCGGTTGCAACCGATTTCTTAGTCAGCAGGTGATTGGGCTGAATTTCTGATCAAAATGAGCCTAAGATCACCCAAATCGGCCAAAAACTGAGCAAGTTATGATCAAAACAATCATTTTACTCATAACTTTTGCTTTTTTTGGCTGTTTTACCTAATTATTTTTTCATTATAAGGCAGTTGCACTTAGAAATTTATTATAAGTACCTATTAACACTAATTATAAGTGGTTTTGACTCAGTTTAGACCAGTTTCAGATAGATTAAATAACATTCAGTTGGGTCCAGTTGCAACTGGTGCAACTGGTTTTTTTGCAGTTTTTTGCAGTTGCAGTTGAGGTTGCAACAAATTTCATTTTTTGGCAACCAGTTGCAGTTGCAGTTGGACCAAATATGGTCAAAAAACCGGACCCAACCGGACTTTCAAACCCTAGACGGCGTTGAGCCTGTTGCCATCATCGTTGAGGAGCCAATAGGTGGGCTCGGCTGAGGGGTTGTCGAGGTCGGTGATGACTTCGATGCGCGCAATGGCGTCGCACATCTCTTCGTAGGTGAGGTTGCTCGCTGCGTAGGCAGGGACAGAGGGGGAAGTGGTGCGAGTGGGAAGAGACATTGTGGGTGTGAAGCTGCCAGGGTGAAAAGGCAATGGGGACTTAGCGTTGGTCTGGATGGCCTTTATAGCTGTGGGATGAGTCGTTTCGTACTCCGCTATGGCATCTTCCGCAAACAGGTCTGCCTTGTTGACCCACTGATTGTCCGAGTCGGGGTATCCCTTCCACTTTACGAGATACTGGAGCTTTCGTCCCCTTCCGAAGCGCCTCGAGTCCAAGATCCGCTCGATCTCATATTCTTCCTGTCCGTCAACTAGATCCGGTGGAGGGTGTTGAAAGTTTTCTCCGTGCATGGGCGTATCTCGATACGGTGTGAGAAGATCGATGTGGAAGACTGGATGGATGCTCCACTGCGTGGGAAGTTCAAGGCGGTAATTGACAGGGGACATCACCTGGGTGATCCGAAAAGGCCCGTGTCTCCTCGCAGTGAGCTTGGCAGTCGGCTGGTTAGTACGTAAGTGGCGTCCTTCTAGCCACACCAGGTCCCCTTCTTGATATTTGGGCGTGTCTCGATGTTTGACCCACATGGATTGGGCTTTTCGTATCAGTTCCTGGGCGTGTTGCCGTGCTTCTCGGAATTGCTGGAGCCTCGTGTTCACCGCCGGTATTGGGGAAGTTTTATTCATCCAATCGGCACGTGGGTCGTATCCCATCATTAGTGCAAATGGGGATGTTCGGGTTGCTTCGTGGGGCCAGCTGTTATGCGCGAACTCCGCCATTGGTAGGAAGTGCACCCAGTTATCTTGCCGCTCGTTGGTCCAGAACCTAAGATACTGCTCCAGCCACTGATTGGTTCGCTCAGATTGTCCGTCCATGCGTGGGTGATACGCTGTGGATATGTTCTGATAGATGCCCAGAATTTTGCATAATTCCCGGGTGAACTTGGATGCGAACCGGGGGTCTCGATCGCTGATGATTTTCGCCGGTAATCCGAATCTCCAAAAGACGTGAGTGACGTACAGGGTGGCCGTTTCCTCTGTGGTTATCTCCTCAACACAGGGTATGAATATGGACGCTTTGGTGCAGTCGTGGTCTGTGACTGTAAGGATCGAATCGTACCCCTGTGAAATCGGCAATTTAGTGATGAAGTCGAGTGCGATGGTTTCGAATGGCTTAGCATCGGGTGTTGGAAGTACTATGGGTGCCAGTGGTGCTTTTGTTGGTCGGTTGTTGACTTTGTGGCGTTGACATTCCGCGCATCCTTTAACGTACTCGGTGACATGTTCCAGCATCCTCGGCCACCAGTAGTGTCTTTCGATGATCCTCGCCGTTCTCTTGATTCCGGGATGTCCATACATAGGGGTGTCGTGGTGGTTTCGTATGATCGTACGGATATCGTCTGTTTCTCCCGTGACGACTCTTGCTCCCTGTCGGTACCATACTCCGTCGAATTTCTTGAGTTGGTGGTGATCTATCCATGGGCGCAGTTGCTCTTCGTTCTGTATGCGTGCCTCGGGGAGTTGGGTGATGGTGGTCCGTGCGAACACCTTGTCAGGGAGTACCACTATACCTTCGTTATCTCTTTCTCCTTGGTCGTAGTCGGGTCTTCGGGATAGTGCGTCTGCACGTCCATTACTGGTTCCTTTGATGTGGTGGATCTCAAAGTCGTATTCCATAAGTTCCAGTACTTCCCGGGCTACGCGTCGACTTATCTTTTGGGCTGACCTCCAGTGTGTAAGGTTGAGGTGGTCCGAAAAGATCTTGATCTTGTGTGGCGATCCTGCTAGTAGTGGCCTCCAGTGTCTGAGTGCTTTGACGATTGCGAGCAGTTCTAGGTCGTATATGTCGTAGTTACGTTCTGCTTCGTTGAGCGTCGCCGAGTAGTATCTGACCGGGTGTCGCTTTCCGTCTTTCTTCTTCTGCAATAGCATGCCTCCTACTGCGAAGCCTGACGCGTCTACTTCGAGTTCGAACTGGTCCGTAAGGCAAGGGTGTGCCAATACTGGTTCCTGGGTGACGAGTGACTTGAGCTTTTGGAACGCGCGTTCCTCCTCTGTACCCCATTGCCACTCTGTGTCTTTTCGTGTGAGTTTGTTAAGTGCTCGCGCGTGTGTGGCAAAACCGCAAATGAAGAGACGGTAAAAATTACAGAAGCCTAGGAACGAACGGACATCTCTGACCTTTGTTGGGCGCGGCCAGTCCTTGATGCCCAAAATTTTTACCGGGTCCATACGTGTTACCCCCTTTTCAAGGATTACCCCCAGGTAATCCATTCGCGGTTGGTGGAAAAGACACTTCTCCGGTTTGAAGTACAGGTTGTGATCCATTGCTACTTGAAGGACGTCGCAGACTGCGTTAATATGCGCTTGAAGTCCGGCACCCTCGTGAGTCGCTATACTGATGTCGTCCATGTATACCCTTATTATGGTGCCCTTTTTCTTGTGTTCTGCAATAGTGGGCCCCAGAATCTCATTCATCATCGTTTGGAAAGTGGCCAGCGAATTAGTGAGTCCGAAGTACATCACCAAAGGTTCGAAGAGTCCGTACCGCGTTTTAAAGGCTGCTTTAGGTTCATCTCTGGGTTTGACATGGATGTTGTTATATCCCCATCTGACGTCAAGTTTGGTGTATATGTGGCCGTTTCCCAAATCGTTGATGAGTTCCGATATGAGTGGGAGCGGATATTGGTTGCGGATAGTGTGCGCATTGATCTTTCGGTAGTCTTGAACCGGACGTAGCTTCCCGTCTTTCTTCTTGATGAAGAAAAATGATGATGCGTAGGGTGATTTAGAGGGGTGTATGTATCCCATTTTGAGCTGCTCTTCGAGCCATATTTTGAGATGTTTGTCTTCTTCTTGTGTCATGGGGTACACTTTGCAGTCGATGGTCGCTGGTGTGCCTTGTTTGAACTCGATAGCGTGGTCCCATGGTCGTGAAGGAGGGAATCGGTGTGACGCTTCTTCGCTAAAGATTTTCGCAAAGCGCTGATATGGTGCTGGTATCGCGGCTGCTGTTGTGTTCTGGTTAGCCGCGATCGCCAGTTCTGTGGCCGTGGTACGTAGCTGGCATTCTTCCTCTAGCTCTTGGATTATGCGTTCACGTTTGTCTTCCGTGAACGCTCTACTGATACCTCCCTCGTCTTGTGTGGATGCTTCGGCGATCACCGTGCGCTCCCTCTCCGGGTTTATGGAACATATAACGACTGGAAGCATGTCTTCATGTATCGTGGTGTGAGTCCAACTGATGGTGGGTTCGTAGGTTGCTAGCCAGGGGTATCCCAGCACCATTCAGCGAAAAGGCCCTCCGGACTGCTGCCCTTGAGTGGATGATCGCAACCAATCAGGTATGTACTCAGTCATTTTCTCTCGCACGTGCTGATATTGAAACTTTACAGCCGATTCAAGTATTTAAGCACCCCGCCTTCACAAAAATGCTCGATATTGCGTCTCGAGCAAACCGGAGCATTCGACTCCCATCACCCAAGCAGTCAAGGGCGCAAGTTATCAAGATGTTCAAGCAGCAGCTGTGCTCGCTGCAGGATCGCCTCAACGTGACTTTTTATTTTTATTTTTATTTTTATTTTTATTTTTATTTTTTCTTTTCGTGTTCAAGTTCACTGACATTCTATCATGTTCACTTGTAGGGCCCCACTGTGACTGGCGAAGTCAGCCTGACATGTGATGCATGGCAGGCTAGCAATACTGACACATATTTTGCTGTCACTGGCCACTGGATCGAAGAACGGGCAACCGGGGAGTGGGCCGTTGAGCAAGCGTTAATTGGTTTTGTTCAAATGAACTCGGCTCACAATGGTGTGCGTCTCGGCCAAGCATTATATTGGGTATGCGACCACCTTCAGATTGTACCCAAAGTAAGATATCTGAACGCCGCAGCGCCTCTACTGACACGCTATTCAATTCCTAGGTCGGGCACATCACCTGCGACAACGCAAAGAACAACGACACTATGATGCAAGAATTTGCGCGCTGTTGCAAGCTCAAGACAGGATCCTCTTTCGACGCCAAACGTCGACACATCAGGTATGTCCAACTTGTATCTAGGTGCCACATCGTAACCCTTACACCTGTTCCTGCAGGTGTCTTGCGCATATAATCAACTTGGCCACACTGTCCCACACAAGCGCTGATCTCAACTCGCAGCAAGTCAAAGTTCTACAACGGTGACATGGACAACGATCACATTCCCGAAGACCTCGAAGCAATCGATCGTGACGAGATTGGCCTTATTCGTGCCATCTGTGTGAAGGCACGCTCATCAGCTCAACGTAAAGAAACCTTCAAGGCTGTCCAGCGCAAACTCGGCTTACCACCCCTTCAACTCCTCCTCAACATGAAGGTACGGTGGAGCTCGACTTTCATCATGCTCAGTCGCGCCGAGTCGCGACAAGAGGTAAGTATATGTTCTATTTGTTTTTGTAGTTTTCGCTTTCTTACTGCTAGTCTACTGTTGCACAGGCGATCGCCGACTTCATTACGGAACTCAAGCGCAACGAAAAGAACGCGGACAAGCGGCAGAAGATATCTGTGTTCACCCTGGATCAAGAAGAATGGACACGGGTAGGTCTATTCTGTAATCTTCTCCAGGTAAGTTTGTCCACTACTACGCGTTCGAATACTGCTGATGCCCGGCTTTACTTCAGCATGCAGATGATGCCCAGCAAGCTTTCTCTTCCTCTTCAACACCAACGCTTCAAAACTCGCTCCCGGCATTGGAGAAGCTGCACGCGGCATGGGAGAAAGCTGCCAGCAAGCCCCGCTATTTATCCCTCAAGCCAGCTCTTGATGCAGCCTGTAGGGATGTCAACGAGTTAGACTCGTCTATACTCGTTTAGCTGTATCTCCTGAACCAGTGATCGTACAGGTCTGAAATTTGGCATACAAGCAGGCATATTGTATATCTGCTCGCATTCCAAATTTCAGACCTGTACAATTACTGGTTCAGGAGATACAGCTAAACGAGTATAGACGAGTCTAACTCGTTGACATCCCTAGATGCAGGAATGGACAAACTCGATGAATATTACCAGCGTTCCGCGGCCTCCGATGCTCATATCATGGCTATGGGTAGGTGTTGATCTATTACTGTCCCGCTCACATACTGACCAGAGTACTACAACACAGTCCTCAATCCTAAGATGAAGATGGGACATTTCGCAAAGCACTGGCCAGCGGACCTCATCACAGAGGTTGAAGACATTGTCCGTGAACGCGTAAGTCATTCATCACTATTTTTGTTCCTACACATTATGACATGAACTTCAGTTCATCAAGCGCTTCGACGAGCAGAACAAGAAACCTCGGGCCACACACATTCACAAGATGGTGTCATCTACCAAACGTGGCTGCCGCCGGCAGAACATCTACGATACCGACTCATCTGATGATGATGATGGCGACCAGCAAGTCAGTATGGCCAACAGTTGGCTCGACAAGTGGAGCCTCTATCTCAACATGCGCGAGATTGTGCCAGATGATGGCGGGGTAGCTTGCTGGTGGGGGGTATGTATATTATGTTTATTTCCTGACTGTGACTCAAATACAAATACTCTAGTTGTATGGAGGCTGCTACCCGACATGGCAGTCACTCGCTCGCGACTACCTAGCAGTCATGGCCTCATCTGTCTCTAGCGAAAGGGCGTTCTCATCAGCCGGAATCACAATATCCAAGCTGCGCAACTGCCTTGACGCCGATATCGTCGAGGCCTTACAGTGCCTCAAGTCACTCATCCACCAAGACCTCATGCTGAGGGATGTCCCCAGCATTGCCGAAGAAGAAGCCGAGCTCAAGCATGCAGACAAGCAGCTCGCAAACCAGGACATCACTGCAATAGAGGTTGTAGATGCCAGTGACAGAAACGACTTGTCTTGGGAGGGGGCATCTAACGGCGATGACGATGTTATTGAGGTTAGTGGGAATGACTCGGAAATAGATGTAACTGGGTCTCTAGAGTAGTTACATTGTCTTTTAACTTGTTCTCGGCGTCTTGCTGTTCACGCTAACTCGTTTGAATATAATATACGCTGGTTATTGTGAAGCCGTGGCTTGCTGGCCGCGTCAGGCCTAAGCCCTCATGGGCCGCGGGATTTGGCTCTGGCTTCACGTTGTGAGGCCTTGGGCCACCAAAAGCCAGGCCATGACCCAAATCCTCGAGCCAAGCCGGGCCGGGAAAGCACTAGTCACCATCTAGACCGCGTCCAGGCTCAAGCTCATCCGGACTCACATTCCAGCCTCTGCCTAGGCGCAAGCTCATCTAGGCTCTTCTGGACTGTTTGAGGCAGGTCACGTGCCGGGGTCACGTGACGGCCGATATAGGAAACCTATTCCCAAGGCTCCTGGTAGCGTTGTGGCAGATGAGGGTCATGTGAGCTCACCAATCGTCCCACTTTCACATGATCTGTTGTGGGGTATTCCCCCGCTTTGAGCAGGTGTTCGAGCACTGCTGTGGCCCCTCACACTTCGTGGTCCCACTCGGCGTCGTCCTGCGCGTCCCTCCAGTACTTCATCTGGTTGCGTCCCGGCTGCACCATGACACTTAGTCAGTTCTCTCCGCCTTGCAAATTTGAGTCTGCCCCCATGTCTGCTGCTGGTATGATCCTGCTGAGTCAACAGTGAGTTGTCCTCGTCGCTGCTATGCGAACCAAATCCATCCTCTCTCCCGCGCTACTCGACTCCACCGCAACAACCTCCTGGATTTCTTCCTTCTTGAGATCACACCACCCCCCTGCCTCATCAACTCAGATGCCAGGAACCCCTGCTGGTCCATGAAGTCTCATCTCCTTGCCTCCTACATGCCTCCGCTTCTCTCCCACTTTGACTTCACATTCTCACAGCATTGCCCTTGTTCCCCATTGGTGGCATTCCCTATCTGTCTCCCTCTCCCCAGCTGTTACATTCGGCCCGGAAGTGAACACTGATGTCAAGGGTATGACACCGTGTCAGCAGTATATCGTCATGGACTTGTAGAATCAGTCAGCCGGGTAAGCTCTGGCGCATGTGATTGTGTACGATAACGGATCAGATCATGACTCGTAGTGACTCATACTAGGATAGCTGTACTAGGGTTCAAGCTACTTACGCTATTGGCTAGTATTTCTTGGAGCGGCGCTTGAAAGCCCGCGCGTATCTGTATAAGTAGAGTAGGGTAAAGACCAAGAAACGCCATCTTGGTCTTCTTCCAATACCACCGCCTTCTCCTGCTCTATAGGGATCTCCCCCTTTAAGTGAGTCATCCAGCATACCCTAAGAACTAAAGGGTCCCCTGTGACTTATCCCGACGTTCCCTTCGTGGGCAGTGGATTACCCCCTCAACGCTATCTATCATCGAGTCTTCCTATACCTCAACGAGCGCGTAGCATCCCCCTATTGCACCCTTTACATCATCGACCACGACACTTGGGACGAACTCGAACTATCAGACACTCCCCCTATCGGACTACAACAGGGAGACGACCTCCACAGATATCGAGGATTAGCAGGAGAGTTATTCCCACACACCCAGTTCTACCCGCAGAGCCGAGTCAATCGCCTCTTCTACCCTCTTGTTAGATTCGCCACCCCCCGAGAAGCCTAAGTCAGGCAAACGTCCGTGGTAGACGTTACATTAAGACCAAGATCCACCGTGGCCAATCTTCAAACAACCAAGGACTACTGGGTACCATTCAGACCCTACCACATCGACAGAAGAGGAGAACAAAACGTACCCAAGAGATATCTACAATCCGCATTTTGGAAAGACGACGCAGAGGACCCAGGCTACGTGACCTATTACTATAACTGACAGAACCAACAGCAGATCATACCTGTAGAGTTCAACTTCGAAAACACCTGTTGGACCGAAATCAAGTGGGACGACCTTCACAACAAATACCAAATAACACGACCCGCAACCTCCAGCCTCAACCTTGACATCACAGTTAACAACGTAGTAACCAGAGACCAGTGGGGTATAATCGACGGACAAGAAGAAGAACCAGCCTGATCTCCCACACCCAAAACCCCAGCACCATCCCCCTCACTCGCAAGCAACCCAGAAGAAATTCGGATCATCAAAGACGAAACAGAAGAAACTACCCTAGAGGAAATCGCTAAGTCCATCCCCACCAATATGTCTCAAACCATCACCCAAGAGACGCACGCTAGGA
The DNA here is from genome assembly GCA_021527775.1 of Lactarius sanguifluus. Lineage (NCBI taxonomy): Eukaryota > Fungi > Basidiomycota > Agaricomycetes > Russulales > Russulaceae > Lactarius > Lactarius sanguifluus. Next base: position 24,209 of record JAKEYF010000138.1, on the reverse strand, counting down.
CCGCGCTGTTCAACAAACCAGAAGATCAAGGACCCCCAGGAGGAGACCCAGGAGATGAAAACAACGGAGGAGGAGGAGGAGACGACGGGGGACAACCCATCAATATCGCCCAAGTTCCCAACAACGCGACCACCGACAAATTTATAGGAAAAGAACCAATGGTATTCACAGGAGATCGCGACAAAGCAGAAGCATTCCTCATGCAGTGGAAATGATACGTAGGAGTCAACTTCGCAAATTGAAGCCTACAAATCCCCTACGTCAAAGCGATGATGTTCCTCACCTACATCCAAGGACCACTGGTCGACGAATGGACCACAGAGACCCAGAAATGGCTCGACGGCCACATTGACCGATATGACACATGGCTGTGGGCAGGAGTAGAACTCGCCTTCAAACGACAGTTCCGCGACAACATGGAACAGGAATGAGCCAGACTGGAACTGGATAAAGGATTTAGGATGACGGGAACCGATATAGACTGTAACGCCACCACGGACGTTTAGTCTGACTTAGACTACGAAAGGGCGTTCACGACTTAGCAGATATTCCAACGTGGGTCACGTGACTTGAACATGCGACTTGGGCGTATGACTGAGGTACACGGTGTAAGGACGTGAGGGTCCTAGGTGAGTTCGAAGGCGGAGGTGTTCCACTCCAAGAGGTAGGGGGTAAGAGAGGATGTGGGAATGGTCCTTCGAGTGCCCGCGTTTGGGCCTGACTTCCGGGATCGTCACACTGAGTTAGAAGGGAAACGAAAACTATGTCTGCATTGGATCGGATTGGATGTCCTAGCACAAAGTAAAGATCCTGTTTAAATACAAGAGGGCTGTACTTAAAGAGGAAAAGGAAAGGGAAGCTAATGAGATAAAGGAACACCGAGAAAGCAGGAGAAAGGCCGCGTGGCCGAAGAGATCGATAGTCCGAAAATGGATGGTTTCGGGCTCAGCCGGAATGCTGGCCTTACACCTCCTGGGGGGTCAAAATCTTGACCGTCCCCGGTCAAGCTACATCTAAAGAGAAAAAAAATTGTAGTTTCAACGTCGAAAATGAAGAAAATGTGAGTTAAAGTTATAGTAGGAAAGGTGGCCTCGTGCGTGAAGAGAAAGCCGCCGCACGTCTTCGTCAAACATTGTCGAGTCCTCGTGTGCCGGCTCTAACACGAACGCTACACCTCCGGGGTCGAAAACGGTGAGATTGTCGGTTGGAATAGGAATGGGACTGCTGGTGTCGAGTATGGTGAAGCCGTTGCAGGTCTTCGGGTTACGCTTGCGAACGTCTTCGTGTGCCGGCTAGTTAAAACTTGAACGCTTGAATTTGAAGACCGGCCTCCGGGGTCGAATACGAAGCGTGCGGCGCGGGGCGTGAACTGCCCGAGTCGAAGTCGCTGCGTGGGAATGTTGCGTGCCTCAGGGATGCCGTTCTGACTGTTACCGAAGTCTTCGTACTTGCTCTGAAACTTGCGCAGGTGGGTGAGAAGGGTCTTCGAAAGGTTGATGAGTGTCGAAACGAAGGCCGTGGCGACGACGATAGCGAGCGCGAAGTTGTGAGCGAGGCCAAAGCGAGACAGCGGCAGTGGGGGCGAGGTGAGTGAGAAACGAGGCGCCGCGAGCGTTGAGGAAACTTCGTAGTAGACCAACGGGGATTCTCGGGGTTGCGGAACGGAAGGGGTCGTTGGCGAGGCGGGGGCCGGTGTGACTTCGAGAGTGGAGCAATCCGAGCCGACTGTCTTGAATCCGGGCGGTTGTTGCGGCGGTGTCGAATGGCGTAGAGTGGGAACGGTTACCGAAACTTCGTGTTGCGCGGGTAGGAGGGGAATGAGTTCGCCTAGCGATGAAGGTGACACATGGGGATACGACGACGCAGGGGTAGCAAGAGGCTCCAGCACGAGGTTGCAACACGACTCTTCGGGCGATGGGCGCAGGGATGGTAGCGAATGAGCAGGCACTAAGGTCGGATTCTCAGACGGCGATGGTCTCGTGGGCGATGACAAAGACGTCGGAACCTCGGAGCGAGCTAGAGACGCAGACTGTGGGGTAGGAGGTAAGGACAAGAGCTCGCAAACGTCATCAGTAAACTCAAGAGCAGGCGAGGGAGCAGGCAGGGAAGGAGTCGGAGTGATCGAAGACAAAAACGCGTGCTCGGGCTCGAACTCGTGCCGATCAACCATTGCCGAAGGTACGCACTCAAGGTTCGTGAGCAAGACCGAAGATGAAGAATGGGGCGTAGATGTGATCTCGGGGACGTCATTACTCGGGGGGATAAGACACTCGGACGCCAACGCTGGCTCGGGCTCGGGCTGATAGTTCATCGCCGATCGCATACTGACAGGTAAGGGCAGGAACGTGGACGAAGACGGGGGCGTGGACGCTGGGGTGATCGAAGGTATGGGCTCAGGTTCGGGCTCAGGCTGCTCTTCTGTTACCGAGGGTAGGGACGTGGACGATGTCGGAGACAAAGAAGGCGTGGACAACAACGTGCGTGCGGGCTGATCGACCGTCGCCGAGGGCAGGTACTCGAAATCGGACGAGATCGAAGGCATGGTCGACACGGGCATGATCGAAGATAAGGGGAGTATAGACGAGATCTCGGCATCCGAGCGTGCGAGCGAGTCAGTATGAGCAGGGGTAGGGAAAGCCAAGGGTATCAACGAAAACGAAGGAGGCGTGGATGCAGGAACGGGGTCGCTGTCAGAAGCCAAATGGACGAGTGACCGAGTATGGGACAAAGGATAATCCGAGGGGGGCAACGTGGTCGACAACGTGTACGCGGGCTCGGGCTGATCAAGCGTCACCGAAGGCGCTTGCGTGTGCTGCTGAGATTCCGAAACCGAGGGCGAAGACGAAGAAAACTGGGGCTGTGGCGTCGACTGGGGAGGCGAGGGAAGTTCGTCGAGGTTACTCGTCGTCTCAGCGTTCGAGGAGACAGCGCGCGACATTTCTCGGAGACCGTATGTGTCTCGCGATCCGTGCTCGGCGACCGGCCGTTCACATCTAACACTCGAGGACTGGAATTGCTGCTCGTGCAACCAGGGAGGGAGAAGATTGCCGTATGCGAATGCTCCGCGCGCGCAAATGAGAACGTCTTCGAAGTGGAAGGGGACGTTGGATGGCTGGAATAGGTTCTTGCCGAGAAGACGGGGCTGGAGGACTTGACGATCCTCGTGATGAAATCCGTACCAAAACGCTGCGTCGCGGTCTTCTTCTGTTAGGTGGCCAGCGTGGACTAGTGGAGCACTGTAGCACAAGAACTGTCTGTAGTATTGAAGCACGTCGTCCTCACGGTCCATTCGTGTTCTGGAGGAGTCTTGGACATAGTTCAGTAACCTTTGCCTCATAACCTGGGGACGTGGGGTGGTACTGCCGAAGATGCTGACGAGAGATTGTCGGAAAAGGGGCCAGTCGCGCGAATGATATCCGTCTAGCGATCTCCAGAAGTCGCGCAACGAGGGGGCTACATAGCGAACGATCACGTCGACTCGCTGCGGGTCCGTCAGTTCACAGTTAGATGCTAAGCCTTCAAATTCCTCCAAGAAGTCTTCGAACGTATTCGCGTGCCCCGAGTAGTATGGTGCAAACTTCGAACGAGGCGATGGCATCGCTGCCGGTCCGATGCGCGGCGCGTAAGGGTCATCGTCGTCATCGTCGTCGTAATACATCCTCATGGTGCGTGGGCGTGATGATCGATGAAAGAAATGAAATGAGAGACAAGACGAGCGTGGAGGATGCGAAATCGAGGGGGTGTGAACGCGTGAGTTCGAAGATTGGAACGGGAGGGTGATCGAAGCAGATAGAACGAAATCGAAAGGGATCGAAGGGAATGAAAGGGGACAAACGGAACGACGAAGTGGACAAGCGTAATGTAAAAGTGGACGAGAAAGAAAGTGGGACGAAAATCGAACAGGAACGAGGAGAATGGACGGGACGGATGGGATGAGACTGAAAACGACTAGATCTTGACGATGATAACGAAGCGGGGGACAAATAACTTGGGCTTGACTTGAGCGAGCGTCGTAGACTGAAGGAGACTGATTGACATTGTGTAGGTCACCAGAGGCGACCGAAAAGAGAGTGAAGAGGTTGAAGTTGAAAGGAATAAGAGGGGATGGAGGGGGAATCAACTGACTCCGCCTCACTGGGGCAGCCAATGTGTAAGGACGTGAGGGTCCTAGGTGAGTTCGAAGGCGGAGGTGTTCCACTCCAAGAGGTAGGGGGTAAGAGAGGATGTGGGAATGGTCCTTCGAGTGCCCGCGTTTGGGCCTGACTTCCGGGATCGTCACACTGAGTTAGAAGGGAAACGAAAACTATGTCTGCATTGGATCGGATTGGATGTCCTAGCACAAAGTAAAGATCCTGTTTAAATACAAGAGGGCTGTACTTAAAGAGGAAAAGGAAAGGGAAGCTAATGAGATAAAGGAACACCGAGAAAGCAGGAGAAAGGCCGCGTGGCCGAAGAGATCGATAGTCCGAAAATGGATGGTTTCGGGCTCAGCCGGAATGCTGGCCTTACAACGGCGCTTAACGAGGCACGTGACTTTCGTATATACCAGGACGTTCTCGAGTCACTGGATATAGTCGATGATAGACGACTTGCTCAAGGGAGACAAGCGAACTCGCGATGAGAGGATGATCGAAGAGTGGTGATTGAAGAAGACCAGGATGGCTATCCTGAGTCTTCGACTACTACTACTTATACACATACGAGGCAGCTTTGAAGCTCCTCCCGAAACCGTACATTGAATGGCTAAAGTAGCTCGAACCCTACTAAAGCCGTACTATGAAACATGCCACATCGGCATGTGATACTGACGCTGACTGATGTTAGAAGTCCATGACGTATTACTACTTACTAAGGGAGTCATAGCCCGTGAGTAAGAGTCCGCTTCGCCGCTTCCGTTACATCACCCCCTTTTCAGCTGCGACGACCGCGTCGCATCCGCATGGGTCCGATACCCGACATCCAACCCTCCTGCGTCTGCGTAATCCGTCCGATAGTGTCCACCATTTCCAACCGATACTTGCACTTCTTCAACTCTGAATGGACCCCACCTAACGACTGCGCCAGGGAGTGTAGGCGCTGCTCCACCCGCTCCGCCTCGTGCTGGTACTGACGGTACCTCTTCAACTCCGCCTTCAGGCTCCGGTCCTTGAGCTCATTGATGGCCTTATCGAGGCGGTGTTGACCTGCATGCCCGCTAACCAAAGCGTGCATGTCTTCGGGGGCGTAGTGGGGCTTGCCGAGTTCGTGTATGTGAGGCTCCGCATACAGTGGCTTAGTGTATACCTTGTCACTGTCCTCGATGAGTCCCACGACGATGGGGTTGGGGCCATCGATGACCTGAATGTAGGTGGCCTGCTGAGTGTGGCCTTGTGGTGTGGTGATGGGAAAGTGGATGAAGTCGTCCCCACGGTTGTGTTTGAATCCATGGGGGGCGAGGTGCGTGCTGCCGAGCTGATGGCGCAGGCGCGTGGCCGTGTGAAGGGGGGTGGCTTCCGCCTGAAAGGCGGCGCGGTAAAGGGGTCGGCCCGCGGTGTCACAGGCGTACGGGGTTTCATTGGGGTGATCAGAGTCGGTGGTGTTAAGAATGGAAGGGTGCTCAGCTGGGTACCACTCGCTCAGCTGCTCGGGGAGGTCGTAGATAGCTCGCGCATCATCGCGTCGAACTGTCAGCACAACTCGAGGCGCGCGGTTCTCTTTGTCGCTCCCGTCATCCGTCGTTTCGCGGCTAGGTCGAGCTGCTCGAGCCTCCACGTCTCCGCCATTACCTTCCACTCCTCCCATATCTTCGTCCTCCGGTTCTTCGACTTTCTGGAGCCGGTACTCGACTCGTACCGGGCCAAGTCTAGGTGAGGAGAGCGCACGCCCTCCGAGAGTGTCACGAACCCTACTAGCTTCGGCCTCCGAGAGGGGAACCGCGTTGAGCCGGTTGCCGTCGTCGTTGATGAGCCAGTAAGTGGGCTCGGCGCCGGGGTGGTCGAGGTCGGTGATGGGCTCAATATGGGCGATGGCGTTGCACATCTCTTCATAGGTGAGGTTGCCCATTGCATAGGCAGGGACAACGGGAGTCGCGGTGTGAGTGGGAGAGGACATGTTCGTTGAGTGGAATCCAGGGTGAGAGGATGATGGGGACTCAGCGTTGGTCTGCACGGCTTTTATGGCTGTGGGGTGAGTCCTCTCGAACTCCGCTATGGCATCTTCCGCGAACAAGTCAGCTTTGTTGACCCATTGGTTATCCGAATCGGGGTATCCCTTCCACTTTACGAGGAACTGAAGCTTCCGTCCTCGTCCGAATCGCCGTGAGTCTAGAATACGTTCAATTTCGTATTCCTCTTGTCCGTCGACCAAATCGGGTGGCGGGCGTTGGAAGTTTTCCCCATGCATGGGCGTATCTCGGTAGGGTGTGAGAAGATTGATGTGAAACACGGGGTGAATGCTCCACTGTGTGGGAAGTTCGAGGCGGTAATTGACAGGGGACATCACCTGAGTGATCCGGAAGGGTCCGTGCCTTCGCGCAGCGAGCTTGGCCGTGGGTTGATTGGTGTGTAGATGCCGTCCTTCCAACCATACTAGGTCTCCTTCTTGGTACTTGGGCATGCTTCGATGTTTGACCCACATGGATTGGGCCTTCCGTATCAGTTCCTGAGCGTGTTGCCGTGCTTCTCGGAATTGCTGGAGCCTCGTGTTCACCATTGGAATAGGAGAGGGTTTATCCATCCAATCCGCGCGTGGGTCGTATCCCATCATTAGTGCGAATGGGGATACTCGGGTTGACTCGTGGGGCCAACTGTTGTGCGCGAACTCTGCCATTGGCAGGAAATGCGCCCAGTTGTCTTGTCGCTCATTGGTCCAGAATCGGAGATACTGTTCCAGCCACTGGTTGGTCCGTTCAGACTGTCCGTCCGTGCGTGCGTGGTAGGCCGTGGAGATGTTCTGATAGATGCCTAGGATTTTGCACAGTTCCCGGGTAAACTTGGACGCAAACCGCGGGTCTCGGTCGCTGATGATTTTCGCTGGTAATCCGAATCTCCGAAAAACGTGAATGACGTACAAAGCGGCTGTTTCCTCCGCCGTTATTTCTTCAACGCAGGGGATGAATATGGACGCTTTGGTGCAGTCATGGTCCGTGACTGTGAGAATTGAGTCGTACCCTTGTGATATCGGCAATTTAGTGATGAAGTCAAGCGCTATGACTTCGAAGGGCTTAGCGTCAGGTATTGGGGTTATCGGCGTTAGTGGTGCTCTGGTTGGCCGGTTATTGACTTTATGGCGTTGGCACTCCGCGCATCCCCTGACATATTCAGTAACGTGTTCCAACATCTTCGGCCACCAGTAGTGTCTTTCGATAATTCTTGCGGTCCTCTTGATGCCTGGGTGTCCGTATGTGGGGGTATCGTGGTGGTTTCGTATAATCGTACGGATGTCGTCAGTCTCTCCGGTGATGACCCTTGCTCCCTGTCGATACCATACTCCGTCGAATTTCTTGAGTTGGTGTGGATCTACCCATGGGCGTAGTTGTTCCTCGTCTTGCACGTGGGACTCTGGGAGTTGGGCGATCGTGGCCCGTGCGAATACTTTGTCGGGTAGTACTATCACCCCTTCGTTATCTCGCTCTCCCTGGTCGTAGTCCGGTCTTCGAGACAGTGCGTCCGCACGTCCATTGTTGGTTCCCTTGATGTGGTGGATCTCGACATCATACTCCATGAGCTCAAGCACTTCTCTGGCGACACGTCGACTTATCTTTTGTGGTGACTTCCAGTGAGTGAGGTTCATGTGGTCCGAGAATATCTTGATTTTGTGTGGTGATCCTGCTAGTAATGGTCTCCAGTGTCGGAGGGCCTTAACGATTGCCAGTAGTTCTAGGTCGTATATGTCGTAGTTGCATTCGGCTTCATTAAGGGTGGCTGAATAGTAACCAATGGGGTGCCGTTTTCCGTCTTTCTTCTTTTGTAGTAGTACTGCTCCTACCGCAAAGCCAGACGCGTCTACTTCGAGTTCGAATTGATCAGTGAGGATGGGGTGTGCAAGTACTGGCTCTTCGGTGACTAGTGCCTTGAGTTTCTGAAACGCTCGCTCCTCTTCTGTATCCCATTTCCAGTCTGCATCTTTCCTTGTGAGTTTATTGAGGGCTCGTGCGTGTGTGGCGAAACCGCGAATGAAGAGGCGGTAAAAATTACAGAAGCCAAGGAAAGAACGGACATCTCTGACCTTCGTTGGACGTGGCCAGTCTTTGATGCCCGAAATTTTTACTGGGTCCATACGAGTTACCCCCTTTTCAAGGATTACCCCCAGGTAATCCATTCGCGGTGAGTGGAAGAGGCACTTCTCTGGCTTGAAGTAGAGGTCGTGGTCCATCGCTACTTGGAGTACGTCACAGACCGCGTCGATGTGTGCTTGGAGACCCGCACTTTCGTGAGTGGCTATCCCTATGTCGTCCATGTATACACGTATGATAGTGCCCAAGAGCTCGTGTTTGGCGATAGTGGGTCCCAGTATTTCGTTCATCATGGTTTGGAACGTCGCCGGCGAATTTGTGAGTCCGAAGTACATGACCAAAGGTTCGAAGAGTCCGTACCGCGTTTTAAAAGCTGCTTTGGGTTCGTCTCCTGGTTTGACGTGGATGTTGTTGTATCCCCATCTAACGTCGAGTTTAGTGTATATGTGGCCATTTCCTAGGTCATTGATGAGTTCCGATATGAGCGGTAGCGGGTATTGGTTGCGGATGGTGCATGCGTTGATTTTTCAGTAGTCTTGAACTGGTCGTAGTTTTCCATCTTTCTTCTTTATGAAAAAGAATGATGAGGCATAGGGTGACTTGGACGGCCGAATGTATCCCATTTTGAGTTGCTCTTCGAGCCATATCTTGAGCTGGGCGTCTTCCTCTTGGGTCATAGGGTAGATTTTGCAGTTAATTGTTGCGGGCGTGCCTTCTTTAAATTCGATGGCGTGGTCCCATGGTCGAGAGGGTGGAAATCGATGCGATGCTTCCTTGCTGAATATCTTCGCGAAACGTTGATAGGGCGCTGGGATTACAGCCGCTATCGTGTTCTGGTGAGCGGCTATCGCGAGTTCCGTAGCAGTGGTACGCAGCTGGCATTCGGTTTCTAGTTCTTGAACTATATCCCTTCGTTCTTCTTCGGTGATTGCTCGGCTAAGGTGGCTTTCTTCTTGTGTTCCTACGTGGGCTATCACGATACGACTATCTTCTGGTTTGATAGATCGTATGACTATTGGGAGCATGTCTTCGTGTATGGTAGCATGGGTCCAGCTAATAGTGGGTTCGTACGTGGCCAGCCAGGGGTACCCTAGTACGAGATCCTCATTTCCGATATCCATGACAAGGAATCTCATGGTCCTATGATTTCCTTTGGTTTGTACGTCCAGATCTATGAAATGTGTGATGGACCCAGCTTTATTTTCTGTATTGTCGATGTTCCATATTTTCTTGGGATGTTCTAAGGTTTGTAACCCTAGCCCCATGCGTTTGGCGAACGCCGGTCTTATGAAGTTGTCGGTGGCTCCTGAGTCGACGAGCCCTTTTATGTCGGCCATTGAGTAACTTGTTCGAATCGAGACTGGAATTCTAAGCGAACGGAAGCGAGTCATGATTACAGAGTTACAGTTAATTGCCCTCACCCAGGCCGATGGGTTTAGGTGTCTGGAAAATCCTCCTGATTCCACATGTCTTGAAGTATCAGGTCTTTTACTTCGTCGCTCGCTCCTCTCACTCCTTCTATCCATTCCTTCGCGACTTGTTGTGGGGTAGACGTGCTGGCTACATGGGCTGTGGGCTGTTCTTGACTATAATAGTCGGTTTCCGCCTTTCGGTTGTTCGAGGGTTGCCATTGTTGCTGTCGTGGCTTCCTGGGACGGGTACAATTCCGTGAGATATGTCCGGGCATATTACAGTTGTAACAGATGACTTCCCACATGTTTTGGCGTTGGCCGCCTCCTCTTCCCTGTCCAGGTCCTCCTCTTGGCGGGAACGGGGGCCTAGCTTGGTACTGACCTCTGTTCGGGTCCCCCACCTCTGCAAGTCGTGTGCGCGAGCGATCCGCCGATGTATCCATTGCATTAGGATCGTATCGCGGAGGGGGGTTTCGTGGCGCGTTCCACGGGCTTCGTCCGAACCGGGGTTGGGGAGTGAACCGAGGGGGTGCATTTCTTGTAGGGGCGGTGATGTTGAGCCGCGCTTTGAGGTGTATATATTGCTTTTGGCGACGTAGGGCAGCGTCTTTCCACTCGTTGAAGGTTCGCGGTTCATCCATTTCGTACACCTTGGTGAACAATTTGCCCGGCAATCCCGCCGTGAATCGGTCGATCGTTTGTTGATCGTTGAGGTGGTAGTTAGCTTTTCGTGCTAGCTGCTCAAACGTGGTGACATACGTGTCTATGTCATCTCCGACCATTCTAAATCCTTTTGCCAGCGTGGCTTGCGCCTGTTCTTGTTCCAGAGTGTTGGAAAATCGATCGGCGAATCCGGCTGTAAGCGTGTCCCATAGGTATTCATCGTACCTATCCGTTCCTCCTCGCACTTCATTGTTCAACCATTGGAGGAATCCCAATGTCCAGTTGCTGACCAAAGGTCCTTTAATATAGCCTAGGAACAGCAAACATCTCTTGTAGACATTGCTCATGATGGGGGCGTCGAAATTGAGACCCATGTACGCGTGCCATTGAGTGAGGAAGGATTCGTAATCAGCGCGGTCCCCTTTGAATATCGACGGTGGTTCACCTTCGAGCCTGGGCATCGGACCTCCTCCTAGTCCTCCTCCTGGCGGTCCTCCTCCCGGTGGTCCTCCTCCTGGTGGTCCTCCTCCGAAGATTCCTCCGAAGTTACGTCTCGGAGGTCCTCCTCCTCCATCTCCGCCTGACGGATCTCCTGGTCCGGATCCTGGTGGTGGATTACGTCTTCTTACTGGTGGCAGGTCAGGGATGTCTGGCCCGACTGCCCTAAAGATGGCGGCGTCATCGGCAGTCATTCGGTGGCCGGTACTTGGGTTAATGGGTTGGAGGTGCGCCTCGGCTTCTTCAGCTATCCTCCTGATTTCGTCATCAATTGCCGTGTGTCGAAGTTGTTCTGTAATGGTTTCGGTGGTGGTTGCCATCGGGTTTACTGCGGCAGGGGATAATACTTGAATTTGCTCGGGTTCAGTTATATGGAGGGACTCAGCTGTTTGCACTATGGCTTCTGTTTCTTCCTCTTCGCTTTGGCTTTCGTCTTCTTCGCTAGTTTCCGATGGTGCGGTAGTTCGGGGTTCCGAGGTGCTCAGTTCTTCTGGTTGTCCGTCGATTCATCCGTATTGCTCCCTTGTTGGTAGCCCTCGTGTGTCGATATCACAGTTATAGTTTCTGCCTGCTGGTCGTACTGCGTCGTATCTGTTGTCGATCGGGTTCCACATAATTTCCACCCAGCACAGATTCTCGAAATTAAACTCAACTGGTCTGTATCGCGTGGGCCCTGATGCGAAATCTACGAAATATCCAGTTTCTCCTCTGAATTCTCGCCACCTAGCGGCTCCCAAGAATTGAACCGGTACGTTGCAGTCTCCTCTTCTCTCAAGGGAGTATGTTCTGAACTGGGTCCAACGGTCTCGAGTTGTGAACGCCACGATGAGGGATCCTGGTCTTAATGTAACGCCACCACGGACGTTTAGTCTGACTTAGACTACGAAAGGGCGTTCACGACTTAGCAGATATTCCGACGTGGGTCACGTGACTTGAACACGCGACTTGGGCGTATGACTGAGGTACACGGCGCTTAACGAGGCACGTGACTTTTGTATATACCAGGACGTTCTCGAGTCACTGGATATAGTCGATGATAGACGACTTGCTCAAGGGAGACAAGCGAACTCGCGATGAGAGGATGATCGAAGAGTGGTGATTGAAGAAGACCAGGATGGCTATCCTGAGTCTTCAACTACTACTACTTATACACATACGAGGCAGCTTTGACCGGCTCCTTTCCCTCCTACCGCCATCATGTCAAATAATCCCACAACAGATCCCCCCATAACCATTCAGCAAATCGCTGGTGCACTCAACTCTGTAGCCGCTGGCATTGTAAAGCTCTTAGCTGCGACGCCAGGCCAAGCAGGGGAGGTGAACCTCATCCTTAACAGCTTCCTCACCCATCCCACCATCAGCAAAGCTACCGGGAAATCCCACCCAGTTACCCACTCCCCAGTTAACATCCCAAACCTAGCCAAAGATGTTCAAAACATCAAGGCCTCCATTGCAGCGCTTCAGAAAGCGATCCAGCCAGGTCAGAAACCAGGCAAACACCCATCCAACACCACCACCTTCTCCACAGGGCAACCCACGCCTTCTAGTAAGGCTCAGGCTCAGAACGACTCCCAATATGCCAAGGCTGCTGCCCTGCCCCCACGCCCAAGCGTGGTGATCAGCCTAGCCCACATTGACTGGAACGGGGAAAAGCCCTCACCGGCTCAACTCTGCGAAGGCATCAACAATGCCCTAGTGGCAGCCCAGAACGACCAGACCCGCATTTCCGCTGTGAGGTGGACAGCGAGGGAAAACTTGATCGTAATGGGCAACCCCAACACTACGGCGCAGGCACTACAACTAGCCATTCCCACCATTCGTCAGCACTTTAACCAGAACCTTCCTAACTCTGACTCACCCTCACCCATCACCATACGACCTAACGTTAAATGGTCTAAACTCCTCATCAACAGCGTCCCAACCGGAGTAACCCAGACATCCCCTGCCAAGTCCCCTGACATGTGCCATGAAGCACTGACAGCGGACAACCCCACATACGCAGCCCTCAGAATCACACAAAGACCCAGTTGGGTCCGGAACCCCACCTCCTACTCCGACAATGCAGTGTCATCACTCGTAGTGGCTTTCGAAGACCCCGATGGCACGGTAGCACGCAGCCTCTTAGCGGGCAAGGTGCTCTACATCTTTGGCTCCTGTGCCACACTAAGGAAGTGGAAACAGCGCCAAACCCCTCCCAGACCCTCTAAACAAGCCATCCCAGCCCAGCTTAACACTGCCCAACCCCCTCACTCACCCACACCAGCTGAAGAAGCCTCAGACGAAGAACCAACAGAATTCTTTTCCACCCCGTTCAAAGTCAAACCCTCGCCCACTCCGAATCTCGCCGGACCGAGCACCAGGTCCAATCAAGACACGAAGGGAAAGTCGGACAGTGCCGGAAGCACCCAGACCAAGGCAACTCGATCAAACGTCAAAAGGAGATAGTCTGGCACCGCGCATTACTGGCCACAGGGCCCCCTCAATCCCAACGCTTGACGACATTTATCTTCCCTAACCGGGGGAGAAGGAGACATAAGATGTTCTAGTCATTTCCCGCAGCAGACATTTAGCTAGGTCATGTACAAAGTTGTTAGTGAAGTGCTACATAGGACGTACGTCCTCAGGTGCACAATAATGGATTCAAAAAAAAAAAAAAAAAAAAAAAAAAAAAAAAAAAAAAAACGAGGCAGCTTTGAAGCTCCTCCCGAAACCGTACATCGAATGGCTAAAGTAGCTCGAACCCTACTAAAGCCGTACTATGAAACATGCCACATCGGCATGTGATACTGATGCTGACTGATGTTAGAAGTCCATGACGTATTACTACTTACTAAGGGAGTCATAGCCCGTGAGTAAGAGTCCGCTTCGCCGCTTCCGTTACATAGACGGCTACATCACTAAATTCAAAAAGCTAGTCCGACAAGCTGACTATCGCCTAGATGAACCTCTAGTCCTGGACAAATTCACCAGGGGACTACCACTAGACCTCTACCGAAACGCATACCAATTCCACAGCCCCCACAACTACCAACAGTGGAAAACCGCAGCCATCGAGCAACAGAAGCGTTATATCCACATGAAGGCTAGAACGGACGGCTTTGGTAGGCAACAACCACAAGGCAACGCGCGACCTGGACAGGGACAACCGGCACGCTTCCAACCCCCAACCAGACAGCAGGGGTGGCAGCAATACCGTAACCACCCAGATGCAATGGACACCACTCCAGGAAGAATCCGCGCCAGAGTCGCAGGATCCGACGAAGCAAACCCTAACAATCCCCAGGAATGGAGGGACTACACCCAGGGACGACCGCCGTTCACCCCCCGAGGAGGATTCCTGAGTAGAGGACGAGGAGGACGAGGAATATTCAATAGCAGGGACGTCACTTGCTATAACTGTAACCAGAAAGGTCACTTCTCACGAGAATGCACGCAGCCACGTCAACCGCGCAACCGAGGAACACTCCAAGGGAGGACCGCCTACATCGAGGAAGTACCCTCCGCTCCACAGAGCGTCACAGGGGAACCACTCATCAACCTCGACGAACCCACACAAGTGAATAGCGGCACCACTTCCCAACAACGAGTGGAGGACATAATGGGCAGGATCGCGAACTTAGAAGAGGATGGAAGAGAGATGTTCGCCAGGAATATGGCAGGGAATCCGGATTTTCAGGACGCCTGAACCCAACAGCCTGGGTGAGGGCAGTCAATTGTAACTCGTCATTCATAACGTGCTATCGATCTATGCATGTTCCAGTTTCGATCTGCACGAGTTACTTTATGGCTGAAAAGAAAGCACTAGTCGACTCCGGAGCAACAGACAACTTCATACACCCGGACTTCGTCAAAAGAATGCGCTTAGGAACCAAAGAGCTGGAACGCCCCCGAAATATCTGGAATATAGACGGGACGCACAACAAAGGGGGGAAAATCACCCACTACACAGACCTAAACATTCAAACTGACGGAAAACAGAAGAATATCAGATTCCTGGTAACCAATGTAGGGGGAGAAGACCTCATATTCGGATACCCCTGGCTAGCCACGTTCCAACCCAGGATCCAATGGGCGACAGCCACCCTGGACACCAAACAGTATCCTATCATACTACGAACAACGAATCCCCGACGTATAGACCTCACAGAAATACGACAACTCATCACCCAGTATACGGATAATACCTCTAACCAGATATATCAAGAACTGGAAGAAGAATCACTCCCCATACACCTATGAACTACAGCAACAGAAATGGCAATATCGGCACACCAATACACAGAGAAAAAGGAAATACCAGCGGAATACCAAAGACACGCAAAAGTATTCAGCGAAGAAGAATCTCACAGATTCCCTCTGTCTAGACCATGGGACCATGCAATTGAACTTAAACCCGACGCACCGGACACGATCGATTGCAAAATATACCCGGTGAACCAGGCAGAGGACAAAGCACTAAAAGAATTCCTGGACGAACAGCTGGCCAAAGGGTACATACGACCCTCCAAATCCCCGTACGCATCACCCTTCTTCTTCGTTAAAAAGAAGGACGGAAAACTACGCCCAGTACAGGACTACCGAACGCTAAACAAATGGACTATACGCAACCAATACCCACTCCCGCTAATCCCAGAACTAATCGCAGATCTAAGCGGGGGATGGATATTCTCCAAGTTCGACGTACGATGGGGATACAACAACATACTGATCAAAGACGGAGACCAGGGAAAAGCTGCATTCAAAACCAAGCATGGGTTCTTTGAACCACTGGTAATGTATTTCGGAATGACCAACTCCCCATCCACATTTCAAACTGTAACGCCACCACAGGGGCGTTAAGTACGACGTGTACTTCGGTTAAGTCACAGACGGTAACGGGACAGGAGTAAGTCAGTTACAACTTAGTATGATGGTGAACAAGTACCACTTGGCCTCCGTGGACACAAGGGTAATAGCAAGGACAGGCTCAAGCGCAACGGCGAGCAAACGTGAAGAGTCAAGCGAAAGTGCGACTCAAAAGGATCAGCTTCATGAGAAGAGACAGCGGTGTGGTATTACACAAGAAGTCAAGTCTACCATACAAGCTAGGTAGCGTGAGACTTATATACTAGTACACGATGTTTGTCAGAGACAAACATATGGCGCGATCCTAGGATCCGGGTCCTAGAGAGCTAACAAAGGGATAATACGAAAAGAGAACAAGGGAATCCCGCGGGACGACGCGTGGATCAGAAGTCGTCAGCGGGTTCTGGAAGTCGCGCCACGGGGCGTCGTAGCGGTCATGCGCTAGGCGCGAGATAAGGGCCGAGGCGCGGATCGAAGCGGATCGTATCGTAAAAGTTCAATAGGAAGTCGGCGCAGAACATGAGTCACGGGATTGAGAGGAAGGGAGAAGTGGAGGAAGGAGGGAAAATCGTAACATTACCCCCCCTTCAGATTCGAATTCGCCACGACTTCGACTAGTCGCTAGTATAATAGCAGTCCTCCTCGGTACAACAGTAGCGGGGTCAGGAGAAGGGGAACGGGGACACGTGTGAGAGCGTAAGAACATGTGGCGCCCCCTTCGCCACACTTACGACACCCCTCATACTGCAGCAGTCGATCTCGTCGTGCGTCGCCTTCCAGTCGAGGCACTTCCCACACCAACGGGTGCGTGGCGTGGGATTCTCGTACCAGCGGACATCGGGAGAGTCGCCTTGAGGCAGACATCCACGCGGTGGGCGAGACTGCCACACCACTGGCATGCGTCTCGCCGCCCTTGTTTCAGACAATCTCTGACGAGGTGGTCCTTAGACCGACACTCGTAACACCTGCGACGACGCGTGCTGCCTTCCCCTTGAAGGCGCGGCATCTCGCTAGTCCTCCTGCGCGCGGTGGTAAGGCATCTCGTCCGCGCTGTACGGCGCGGAGCTCAGAGAATGGCGGGGGCGTAGTGGGTTTCGGTCATCAGCTCCACGTATCGGTCGCTGATGAGTGGGATGATTCGGGCGTACTGCAACCTCTTCCGTACACTCGACATGTTCATGTCGAGGTGGAACTGGTGTTGCGTTAGGTCCGCCTAACGATGCTCGACTTGAGCGAGGACAGAGTGGCACGATATACCAGGGGAGGGGTGACTTAGCGGACTGTGAGTACGCGTCCTTGCAAGGAACGCGACTGCTGTGAGCACTGGGGCGAGATCCACCAGGCGTATACGTTGACGAGCGATCTCCCCCTACAGGGCGAGACGCGACCACTTGACAGAAGACGAGAAGGATGCTGACAAGGAGAGGGGAAGGCGGAAGCGTCTTTAGGATTCAAGAAGACCAAGCTAAGGAGCTCGGTCTTCGCACTGTCCACTAGATATACAGTTGACGAAGAGCTTTGAAGCTCCTCCTGAACGTAAGGTACCCAGTAGCCATAATAGCTCGAACCCTACTACAGCTATCCTAGGTATGAGTCAAGTCCATACTACGAGACATGTGATAACTACAACAAGCTGACTGAGACGACTGTCCCTGACTAATACTAGGGTAGTCAGAACCCCGTGAGACTGCAGTCCGTACCAATGAGTCCGATCGCAACATCACCCCCTTTCTAGGTGCGACGCCCCGACGCTCCAAAACCCTCCTCCTCATAACGAATCCGCGTACGCTGCGGCTGCTGGGCGCCTCTCCTGCCCCGACGAGTCTTCTTCTTCGTCAGCTCGTAGTCCACCATGGTGCCTGCCTCGTCCTCAATGCGCTCCATCGCGTTAGCCATCTCGAGCCGACGCTGACAGCCCGTCACCTTGCCTTGAATCTCCCCCAGGGCGGCGATGAGGTCGTCGATGCGCTGGTTGAGGCGCACGCGCTCCCTGTCGGCGGCGCGGAAACGATGGACCTCCGCCGAGAGGGAGGGGTCGTGAAGGGAGTCGAGGCAGCGGTCGACGCGCGCCCGGTCCTCGAAAGCCTCAGTGAAGAGGACCATGTCCGCCGCGGGGTACATGGGTTTGCCGCCGTAGATGTAGTGCGGGGCGGCGTAGAGGGGGCGAGCGTAGACCTTGTCTGACTCGTCGATGATACCGATCACCATGGGGTCCGGCCCCAGGATCACTTGATGGTAGCGGGCCTCGCGCTCAACCCCGTCGGGGGAGACGATGCGGAATGGGATGTAGTCGATGCCAGTGTTGGCTTTGAAGCCACTGGGAATTTGCGTGTTGATGGTGACGAGGGGTTGGTGGGTGAGGGGGCCCATTACCCCGAGATCCCGCTTGTACATGGGGGATCCATCGGTGTTGAGCGTGTAGGGGGTTTCCCGGGGATTGTCAGTGTCTGTGGTGGATTGAATGTGGGGGTGCGTAACTGGGTAGTCGTCGGGAGCATCCTCGGCCAGGCCCCATTCCGGAGCATCAGGCGTCTGTGCTTCAACTCCTGCATCCTCAGCTGTGCCCGTCGCAGCTGCTCGTCCCTCCACTCCTTCACCACCTCCTTCCATGGTCGCACGGGCCCGAATTCGGTGTGGTACTTGGACAGGTTCACGGTCACCGTGTCTGTCAAGGTATGGAACGAGGCTATTTGCGGCCTGGCCCTCGAGTAGGGTACACTCTTCTTCTTCCGTGACTGCCGCGCAGGCAACAGGCTGCGCACCGGGGGAGTCAGCGCCTCCCTCGACGGTGGGACTGGGGAAGGCTTGGAGGATGGTGATGGCGTCCTCCCGGGTGACAGGTCCGTGGGTGGTGACCAGGGCCTGGGTGACGGTGTCGATCGTGGACTGGGATGGGAGTGAACAGGAGGACATAGTGCGGAGGTAGACAGGTTGGGAATCGGTAGCGGGGAATGCTGAGGGACTTAGCTCGTAGTGTGCCCTTCTTATATGCGTTTCCCCTGCGGGGTTCAACGCTTTGAAGTCCCGGATGGCCTGGTCAGCAAATACGTCGCTTCGGTCGACCCACTGATTCTCCGAGTCGGGATACCCCTTCCATTTCACAAGGTATTGCAGCTTCCGGGTCCTCCCGAACCTTCGCGAGTCTAGAATCTTCTCGACTTCGTATTCTTCCTCGCCTCCTACCAGATCCGGAGGTGGGCGTTGATAGTTAGGCCCATGCGTCGCGGTTTCGTGATATCTGGTGAGAAGATCGGTGTGGAACACTGGGTGGATGCTCCACTGCGTGGGAAGTTCGAGGCGATAATTGACAGGGGACATCACCTGTACGACCTTAAAGGGGCCATGCCTCTTGGGCGCAAGCTTCGTGGTTGGCTGGTTGGTTCGTAGGTGGCGTCCTTCTAGCCACTACGAGGTCTCCTTCCTTGTACTTGGGCGTATCTTTGTGTTTGACCCATGACTTTTGTGCCTTGATAAGGAGGGCCTTGGCCTGCGTTCTAGCCTCCTGAAACTGATCGATTCTCAGTGCTACCTGGGGTATGGGTGATGGCCTATCGATCCAATCAGCGCGTGGGTTATACCCCATTAGGAGGTAGAAAGGGGACTTCCTGGTGGTCTCGTGGGGCCAGTTGTTGTGCGTGAATTCCGCTATAGGGAGATAGGTCGCCCAGTTGTCCTGCCTCTCGTTGGCCCAGAAGCGAAGGTATTGTTCAAGCCACTGGTTAGTCCGCTCCGATTGTCCATCCGTTCGGGGGTGGTAGGCAGTGGAGACGTTTTGTGAGATCCCTAAGATCTTGCACAGTTCTCGTGTGAACCTGGATGCGAAGCGCGGGTCCCTGTCGCTAATGACCTTGGAGGGTAGTCCGAACCGTAGGAAGACATGCTTGGCGTATAGGGCAGCGGTTCCTTCAGCGGTGATCTCCTCTCGACAGGGGATAAAGATGGCCGCCTTAGTACAGTCATGATCCGTGATAGTGAGAATCGAGTCAAACCCCTGTGACTGGGGTAACTTGGTGATGAAGTCGAGGGCGATGGTCTCGAAAGGGAGTGCTTCGGGGTCGGGGTAGATCGGGGACAGCGGTGCCCGAGTTGGTCGGTTGTTGGCCTTGTGCCTCTGACATTCGGCGCACCCTTTGACATAGTCTAGGACGTCTTGGGTGAGGTTTGGCCACCAGTAATAGCGTCCCACCAGTTGTGAGGTTTTGTTAATACCTGGGTGTCCGTAAACTGGTGGTGTATGGTGAGCGGAGATGATACTTCTCTTGTCATACAGTCCACCCGTCACCACTCGTCTCCCGTCTTTGTACCAGGTGCCTTCGATCTTTTTCAGTCGGTGCGCGTCTATCCAGGGGCGGAGGTAGTCCTCGTCCTGATGGTACGTCGCGTCTGGTCGTTCCATCTCTCCAGGTTCTATTGTCAGGGCGTTTGGCATGATGGCCTCGACTTGTGTGGCTCGTACGAAGAGCGCGTCGGGGAGGACCACCACATCTTTGTTGTCGTTATCTCCTTGGTCATAGTCCGGTCTTCGGGAGAGTGCGTCCGCTCTTCCGTTAGCCGTGCCTTTGATGTGGTGAATCTCAAAGTCGTATTCAGATAGTTCCAGTACTTCCCTTGCAATGCGTCTGCTTATTCTTTGTGGTGACCTCCAGTATTGCAGGTTGAGGTGGTCGGAGAATACCTTGGTTTTGTGCGGTGAGCCTGCGAGTAGGGGTCTCCAGTGGCGAAAGGCTTTGACGATGGCTAGCAGTTCCAGGTCGTAGATATCATAGTTGCGCTCCGCCTCATTAAGCGTCGCCGAGTAGTAGCCTATGGGGTGTCGTTTGCCGTCTTCTTTGCGTTGCAGGAGTACGGCGCCCACTGCGAAGCCTGATGCGTCCACCTCCATCTCGAACTGTTCTTGGAGGTCCGGGTGTGCGAGTACTGGTTCGCTTGTGACCAAGGTTTTGAGCTTTGTGAAGGTGTCCTCCTCTTCTTGTCCCCATCGCCACTCTGTGTCTTTTCGCGTTAGTCTGTTCAGCGGGCGTGCATGTGTGGCGAATCCTTTGATGAAGAGGCGGTAGAAGTTGCAAAAGCCGAGAAAAGATCGGACCTGTTTGACTGTGGTTGGCGTTGGCCAGTTGCGGATGCCGGCTACTTTGATGGGGTCCATACGTGTCACCCCCTTTTCAAGGATTACCCCCAGGTAATCGATAGCCGGTGCGCCGAAGACGCATTTCTCTGGCTTGAAGTACAAGTCATTGTCTTTTGCGATCTGGAGTATGTCACGTACGGCTGCAATGTGGCCTGCTCGGCCGTTCCGGGAGGCGATGCCAATGTCGTCCATGTATACACGGATGGTAGTGCCCAGTGATTCATGTTTGAGGATGGTGGGACCGCAGAGGGAGTCCATCATCTCCTGGAAGGTGGCAGGCGAGTTGGTGAGGCCAAAGTACATGACTCGTGGTTCGAAGAATCCATGGCGGGTTTTGAAGGCGGCTTTTTCTTCGTCTCCCTCTTTGATGCGGACGTTATTGTACCCCCAGCGGACGTCAAGTTTGGTGTAGATATCCGCATTGCCCAGGTCCGTGATGAGCTCTTGTATGAGCGGCAGGGGGTATTGGTTACGTACGGTGAATGAGTTGATTTTTCGATAGTCTTGGACTGGTCGCAGCTTTCCATCCTTTTTCTTGACGAAGAAGAAGGATGATGCGTAGGGGGATTTTGATGGCCGAATGTACCCCTTCTCCAACTGCTCGTCCAGGAATTTCCGGAGGGCGATGTCTTCATCGCGTGACATGGGATAGATCTTGCAGTCGATGGCGGATGGGGCGTCCTTCTTGAATTCGATGGCGTGATCCCAGGGTCGCGAAGGTGGGAAGCGGTGTGATTCTTCTTCGCTGAACACTTTGGCAAAGTCTGCATACTCTTCTGGGATCTCTGTTGTGCTGGTGAATTGTTGCGCTTCGATGGCTAGTTCCGTAGCAGTGGTGCGTGCTTTCACTGCCTCCCATTCGTCATAGAGCTGTTGCATGGTGTGGCGTTTCTCATCTTCGGTGAACTCGGTAGGGGCGAATGCGATGGTTACTCCTCGTTCTTCGGGGTGGGTGGTTCGTAGAATCACCGGGTATGCATCTTCTTTGATGACGGCATGCTGCCAGCTGATCTGTGGTTCATAGGCGGCCAGCCATGGGTAGCCGAGGACGACGTCCTCGTTTCCCGTATCTGTAAGTAGGAACCGCATCGTTTTGCGGGTTCCTTTGGTTTGTACATCTAGGTCTGCGCAGTGCGTGATTAGTCCTGCTTTGTTTTCTGAGTTATCGATGTTCCATATCTTTTTGGGGGTCTCTAGTTCTTTGAGACCGATTCCCATTCGTTTTGCGAATGCGGGTTTGATGAAACTGTCTGTGGCCCCTGAGTCCACTAGTGCTCTTACTTCGGCCATGTTGTAACTTGTTCGGACGGAAACTGGAATTCTCAACGATCGGTAGCGTGTGATTATTACAGAGTTACAACGGAGCGCCCTCACCCAGGCCGACGGGTTCAGGCGTTTGGAAAACCCTCTTTTCCCCATAGTTCTTGAAGGACCAGATCTTTTACTTCATCCGGTGCTCCGGCCACCCCCTGGAGCCACTCCTGGGCTTGTTGCTGCGGGGTTACGGCTGCGCGTACTTGTGTTCTTGGTTCTTGGGCGTAGTAATCTGTTTCTGACCTTCTATTGTTGCTGCTTTGTGCGTTGTTGCGATGCTGTGGGCAATCGCGACTGAAGTGTCCCTTTTGATTACAGGTGTAGCAGATTACTTCCCTTGCGTCTCGGGGTGGTCCCCTTCCCCTGCCTCGTCCCCTCGGCCCCCCTCTGGGTGGGTAGGGCGGCCTTTGTTGATTGAGTATAAACTCTGCTCCGGCAAGCCTCCCTTGGGCGTCTTCTGCTTCCGCGCCTCGCGCCCGCGTTCTATCTGCGGAGGTGTCCATTGCATTAGGGTTTTGGTGATGGGGGAGGTTCCTTGGTGTCCACCCGCTTTGGGGAGTTCCCCATGGGCTGGGGCGTGCAGTAGTTCGTGGAGCGGGTGTCTTTAACGAGTTAAGACGTGCCTGTAGATGCATGTACTGTTGCTGCTTTTTCAGCGCTGCTTGTTTCCATGCCTCGAATGTTGCGGGTTCGTATTGTTCGTAGACTTTAGTAAACAGTGCCCTTGGTAGTCCTGCTGTGAATAGGTCCAGCGTTTGAGGGGCATCGAGGTTGTAGTCAGCTTGTCGGGCTAGGCGTTCAAAAGTAGCCACGTAGCTGTCAATGTCCCCCTCCTTCATATGGACGCCTTTGCGCAGTTCTGCCTGCGCTTGTTCTTTTTCCATCGTATTGGCGAATCGTCGGGTGAAGGCGTTGAGGGTCTCTTCCCAGAGGCGTCGGGTGTGTTCAGGGAATCCGGCTTCTGTCTGGCGCATCAGCCAGTCGGTCATGTACATCACCCATTCGTTGACCATCTCTCCCTGGATGTAGCCGAGGAAGAGGAGTGATCGGCGGTAGTAGTTGCGCATGATGTCGCTCGTACTGTTGATTCCTTGGTAGAGGTTCCATTGCGCTCTAAATTGCAAGGCTTTGGTGCGCTCGCCGTTGAAGACCATGGGAGGGTTGCCTAGGAGTCTGTCTGACGATCGAGGTGGGTTACCGATGGGAGCTGCTCCTGGGAATCCACCTCCTCCGGGTCCTCCGCCTCCTCCCCCGTGTGGGTGGCCCCTCCCGGGGCCTCCGCCTGGCGGTCCTTCTCCTCCTGGGGGGTCTGGTTCGTCGGGTCCAATGGCTCTCATGAGGGCCGCATCGTCCACGGTCATCCGATGTCCCGTGCTGGGGTTGATGGGGAGTAGGTCTTCTGGGACTCCGTCTTGTGGTAATTGTATGGGGTCTGCTTGGACCTGGTACGTTGGTTCTAACTGTGTGGTTGTCATCTCGACTGGTGGGTGAACAGTGATCTGCTCAGCTTGTGGTGCGTCCCTAATCGTAATCCCTTGGGCTAGGTTCGCTAGTTCTTCTTCCTCTTCTGCGTTTACCTGCGAGAGGTGGTCTTCCTCGGATTCTTCGCTGCTTCTATCCGATCCGGAGTCTTCCTCCGTGGTGCTTGTGGTGATTGCGCCGTCAATGGGTCCGACTCTTGCTGTAGGGACTACTTCGCTTTCTAGGATGTCGCACCGGTATTCGTGCGTCGTTGGTCTGACTACTGTTCGTATTCCTGCGTCGTTTGTTGCGAGTATGCACCAGCAGGTATGCTCGAAGCTGAACTCAACTGGGTAGTACCGACTTGGTCGGTTAGGGAAGTCGACGAAGTATCCGGTTTCTCCTCTGTGTGTCCTCCACCTAGCGGCTTTCAGATAGCGCGTGGGGACGTTTCGTTCCCCCCTTCCTGGGATAATATACGATTGGACTTGGTTCCAACCCCACCGGTCGCCTGTCGTGGACGCCACTGTGTGTGTTCTATGGGTAGCTTGGTCTTAATGTTGCGTTAGGTCCGCCTAACGATGCTCGACTTGAGCGAGGACAGAGTGGCACGATATACAGGGGAGGGGTGACTTAGCGGATGTGAGTACGCGTCCTTGCAAGGAACGCGACTGCT